>BMAV01007007.1:197712-208109 GCA_019973955.1 Trichonephila inaurata madagascariensis
ACCCCCCCCCCTTGTGTGCGCCACTGCATTTAAATTTTAGGGGTAGAAGAATACTTCCCAAGAAACCATAAACTGTTCTAAAGAAAATTAAATGTATTGGTGATTATTTGCCATGGAAAGTTGAGAAGCATGTCACAATGCACAAGTGCACAAGGGGACATGACATTCTGCACACATGTTGTGGGTCTTCTTTTCTTTTCCCTTTTTGCTGTATTTCCTACATCGTTTATAGTTGGAAAGCATCTTTGGCATATGATATCCCACACATCATTCAGAACTACACACTTTTTTTCTTGGAAGCTAGCAGGACGCCCTTTCTTTTTTCTTGAGGAATATCCGTCTATCAGCTGACGAGCTAATTCTATACGGAATGTTAACTGGTCTAAACTTCTGTTTGATTTGTTCACTTGCCACAGTATGAAACTATTTATGATGGCAAGGTCAATAAGAAAATAAAAGATTAGCATGGGAATTAGTCTTCCCATCGTTATAATAGCAAGACCAATATATTATAATGAGTTTCGAGCTTCCCACAGGTGTACATTGTAAGATCATGTAGGTGGGAAGTAATCTTCCCAAAACCCTCGAAAGGGTTGTTGTTGGAGAAAGCAATAATAATCTTTGTATTGACAGATATGTATTCAAGAAATAAAAATAAATTTGCACATTTCTTATGTATTTAATAATCAAATATACAAGTTAAGATACTAATATGTTTAAAAGTATATATAAATTAAAATGAAATCAAAATTAAGACCAATTTAAGGATGATTTAAGTTCTATATATATAAGATCATGTTTAAGTTTAGTCAACTTCCAATAATCAAGAACACAATATGGCACTTTAATGTTGTTTGAGATAAACGGTAACAATCTGTATATTAACATGTATTTAATGAATAAAAATTCGATTGCGTTTCTTATTTATTAAATATAATTATGCATTATTATTATTTATAATGTTAAGGTTCTCGCCTAACAGCCATTCAGAATTTGTAAATATAATGTTAATCCTATGTAAGATATACTTTTTTCCTGAAGCGTAGATTTTTGTGTATCGATTTGAATTCCACAAAATGAGTCTAAAGAATAAAAAATTATGAAAATTTCTATGAAATTAATATCTTTTCTCCGATTTCCGAAAGTATTTTTATGTTTATTTTGATTATTCGCTTGTAAGAGATAAATAGAATTTAGAAATGTTTTCAAATACTGGAAGAAAAAAAAAAGGCCAGAAAAACTTTCCTTATTATTTTTGCGCTTTTGAATGTACTATATCACATTCAAATCGATACATAAGTCTTGGTTTAAGAGAAAAATATAACTTCTATAGGATTAACATTACGTTCACACATTCGAAATGGCCTATAGATGGGAACCTTGAAATTCCAAACATTTTACAAGTATACTTAAATTTAAAAAAAAAAAAAAAAACAATATTTAAAGCTATTTTAATGATAATTTTTTGTATTTAAAACTGTATAGGAAAAGAAAAATATACACTATTAAATACGATGAGATCCAGCCTATTAACGTGTCATGATTACTGAGAATTATTGTTTAACATTATTTATATAATTTTGCTTAATAAGGAGCGAATTCATCAAAAATAGTTTATATGAGTTGTATATAAAAAGAGTTTTAAGAACCCCAGAAATAATCTATAAATATGAATCTTTTTATACGAATTAGGACTCGTCGTTCATTTCTTCATGTTCAAAAGGAAGCGATGAAATTAACATTTAATTAGGTTATAAACCTGTAGCGAGTTTTTTTCACGCAATTCTTACTAATCCTTTGGGGAAAATACCTTTTAAGCTTTGTACGATTATAAAATCGCTTTCTGTAAAGTAACCGCTATTTATGTTAATGAGAGCTGTTATTTAAAGTATAATGAAGTGAGAAGTTAGAGAAAGGTTGGCGATTGCTCTCATACGGAATCTATGGAGTTTTAGATATAATAGGTGAAGCTACCGGGGTTCAAGACGAAGGATTACTGAAGGGTCAATTTAGGACTTCAGTATTGCTGAGAATCTAGTTGTCTTGATAAATATTGTATTTATTATAGGTATTTAAATCAGTAATTAATCTGATAGCTCCCCTAGCTTAGGCCTGATTAATCTGAAGGCCCACCTAGTCGAATTTAGATAGTGATTTGATAGTAAAAGTGTTTATATTGCTATAATGTCGTTTCCTTTGGTGCATTTTCCCACTTCCGCAGGTGAAAATTCGTGACAAATGTTAAAAAAAAAATCTATACAAATGTCATTGACAACAAATCTCGTAATTTACACGTCGCGATCAATTGATGCAGACAACATCTCAGAATTTTTGGAGCTTCTACATCGCTCTATTCGAGATCCTTGCAATTTAGTTATTTAAATATGTTCAACCTTCATAGAGCTTGGAGAATACAATACATCTCGAAGATGGTTTGTTAGAATCGGATTTAAAGCGCATGATTTCCTGATTTCGAAATTCAATCTTGAACAATTCTCTTGTAATCGAGAAAATTGACAAAAAAATCGGATTCACCTCGCTACCAATATATTTCAATCGCAACTTAAGTACAAAAAAAGGGTTTGTAAGCTGGGGTCCATATGAATAAATTAAATGTTAATCAAAGGCATCTTCTTAAGATGTATAGAATAAAATTTCAGCAAAAATCTTATATTCTGAAGAGGATGCACGAAGATAAGTTGCATACCAACTTAGGAAAAGATTAAGAACCCCTAGAGTTTAGAACACTGTTTTACGTACCGTACCCCTTTACTGGCAACAAATAGAGTATTTATAAATAGTATACCTGTATTTGTTTTCCTCAGCTATTCACATACCCTTTAAAAACCTTCGTGTTCCCCAAGTATACGTGTACCACAATTTCAGAATCGCTAGCTTGGATACATTTCTCGTATAAGGATGTACAATAAAATCTCTGTATGTTAGTCTTACATTTTTTCCAAACTCGGGTTGTAAAATCAATTGTTCAGATTCATTGAGCCATTTTCTTACAATATCCACGTCTAATTAATTGGCAGATGAAAACTCTTTATTATTAGCAAAAGCTTTGAGACATAATATATTCCAAAGATTTTTCATAAGGTTTAAGTCTGGACGACTTAGCTATGGCAAAACATTAATCTTTTCTTTCTTAAAATATTCCAAATTGATTCAGATGTATAACAAGGAGCACAAATATATTTTATCCTGTTGAAATATCTCGCCAGCATCATATAATAAAAGCCCATAAAGTACCAAGGGATCCTATAGCAAAGTTTGATATTGTGCACAGTCAATATATCCCAAAATTCGATGCAGAAATTGAACAATCCATCATGACAGAAGACTTGACTCTCATTCCATTTGTCAACGAAAAAGTTGTGTGTTTCAGTTCCTTCTTATTAGATATAGGCACCGTCAAGATTCAAGTTCTCTCTTTTCATCAGATAATATACTGTTTCTATTCGAAGTCATTGTTTCTTGACATTACATGTTTAGCTCATTTCAATCTTTTTCCTCAATAACGTTTCAACAAGTTGTGTCTGTGTGTGTTTTCCCTAAATTTTTCACAAATAAATTTAAGACT
The DNA here is from genome assembly GCA_019973955.1 of Trichonephila inaurata madagascariensis. NCBI lineage: Eukaryota > Metazoa > Arthropoda > Arachnida > Araneae > Nephilidae > Trichonephila > Trichonephila inaurata. Next base: position 201,299 of record BMAV01007007.1, read on the forward strand.
CCTCCAAAATATGATACTTGATTTTTTTCGGCATGCCCCTTATGAAACCATAAAGTTTCTAAGAGTAAATATTGGCATATAATTGTTTATTTTAGTTTATTTAGGCGTAAAATAAATAAAAATCATAAGAAAAATACAAAATAATTGGGGGTTTTTTTTGGGGGATAAATGTGTTAATTTAATTTGGATGTGTGTGTGAATGTGTAGTTTTATTTGACTTTTGTTTTCGTTCGTTCAAATTTACTCTATTATTACACAAAATTATACTTACTAAACAACATAAAACACGTGTATATTACTACACGACTAATAATTAACTGAAATAAATAATAAGAATAAGAATATAGCCCGAGAATGTTTTACCATGGACACCAATTGATTCGACAGTCCCCCCTTCCCCAAACGCTCCCGTTTATGTAAGTGCATTCGGCATACGTTCTTTTTTGAGATTTTGTATAAAAATGTGGATGTTTAAAATTAAATACGTCAGTACCTAATTTTAAAATGAAGGAAATGAAAAGGTCACGAAAGGGTTAAATGCTTCGAAATTTCAGGAGATAAAAGACGATTTTTAGTTGACAATCGAAAAATTTGTTAGTCGTCTCTTGCTAACAAAATCCCTTTTCTTTCGTGGTCGCTTTAGTTTGTTTGAATCATCTTAACTAAGCATGATATTGGGAATGTCAGAGTTTAGAATACTTCATTAACCTAGGTATTTCTCTTTTAGATTTACTCATAAAATAATATTTTCTTCCTTTTCACGATAGCTTTTACGGTGAAAGGTTCTTTAGCTCAATGTAAATTATAAGATATTAGATCTAATGAGTGATTGAGTGAATATTAACGTCGCACTGTTCAGCTACAAGAGGGCTTTTGGCGACGGAGATTAGATCTAATAGAATGTGTTGAATCTCTAAAGAGGGTTGATAAATCATAGCAAGAGATTAAAATATGATCTAAGAACAAAATTCGTATACCTTTGATATGTGACTTTACTTAAATTATTCAGTTTTAAAAATAAAATTATTGACAAATTTTTTTAAAGAACAAGAAATAGATGAAATAAATAATATAAAGCTTACAAAACAAGCAAAAAAAAAACCCCGCGAAGCACCACGGGGAAAAAGTTTTTTTTTTTTTAAAAATAGAAATTCAGCATTCCTATACAGCTAAAATACGAGGGTGGTCTGAGAAGTTTCCGACCTAACAAAGATACAAGACATTTTTTCTGAATTTTTTTTTATTTTTCAACCTAATCCCCTTCTAACTCTAAACACTTCTCCTAGCGATGCTCCTATCTCTGTAACCCGTCCAAATAGTACTCGGCGTTTTTCTCTGCAAAATAATTGTTCACGAAGATGATTGCCTCTTCATTTGACAAAAATCTCTGTCCTCCGAGCGCAATTTTTAGATTAGGGAATAAAAAGAAGTCACTTGGGGCTAGATCTGGTGAGCAAGGTGGATGGTCAAGCGGTTCAAACCGTAATTCGTTGATTTTCACCATGGCAACCACTGAGGTGTGAGACGGTGCGTTGTCTTAGTGAAACAGGATTTTCTTTTTCTGCAAATGTGGCCGTTTTCCCGCAAGTTCTGTCTTAAGCTTGTCAAGTAATGATGCGTAGTACGCTCGTGTAAGGGTTTTTCCCTTTTGAAGATAATCAAATAAAATAACTCCATGACTATCCCAAAAACAGTTGCCATCACTTTCCCAGGCGAAAAAAGTTTTTGCTTTTTTTGGTGCCGGTTCCTCCTTTGCAGTCCCCTGTTTGGACTGTATTTTTGTTTTGGACGTATAATGGTATATCCAAGTTTAATTTACAGTAATTAATCGGGGCCAAAACTCGGATTTTTTTCACCTAAACTGCTTCAACAGAGCGTTGGAAATGATTATTCGAACACGCTTTTGGTCTATCGTGAGCAAACGTGGGACCCAACGCGCGGACAGCTTTCTCATGACTAAATGTTGATTTAATATGTGACATACACGTTCTTTTGACATGTTCATAACCTCCGCTATCTCTCTCACTTTAATTCGGTGATCATCTAGCACCATTTGGTGAACTTTGGCGATGTTTTCGTTGGTAGTTGTGGTATTTGGACGTCCCGAACGCTCATCGTCTCCCTAGCTATTACGGCCAAGTTTAAATTCAGCTGCCCAAAATTTCACTGTGGTAAATGAGTCCCCATACACAGAATCCAGCTCATGTTTGATTTGCGTAGGCGTATCGAATTCAAAAACAAATATTTAATGACAGCTCCATACTCGATTTTGTCCATTTTTACAAAAACACTCATATCAACTCGCTGAACGACTGTTACATAACAACTGTGCGTCCAAAATGGTTGAAACTTTTGTGAGTAACTGTCAACAGAAGAACAACGAAATTCACTAGCTTTTATTGACAAGTGCTGCTATCTTCACGTTGAGGTCGAAAACTTTTCAGACTACCCTGGGAAGTTAGTAAAATTATTAAAAATTCAAAGCCGTAGGAGACCCATCAATGGTTAGCAATTGCTCATTGAATCGTAAAATTGGTAATTGTTGGACCACTCGCCTCTCTCTCTGGCAGTGATTCGTGCAGCAGCAAGTTGATGCAAGAAGTGGTGAAGTCTTAAAAGCTCATAATTTCATCTTGCGATATATTCTCCAGGCTTTAATCAATTGTTACTCCATATCTACGGCACTTTGGGGTGACTGAAAAGGACAGCTTTTAATCTGTTTGATTGCGGAAAGGTCTGGAGACCTTGCTAACCACGAAAGAGTATGAGCAACTTGGAGGCAGCCCAGAGATTGGTGAGTCATATAGGCCTTGGTATTATCGTGTTCACTGATTGATTGTTTATCCTTTTTGGCCATTAAAAGCAAGGAAACCAAATGCAAAAAAAGATATTTATTCTACGTAAACAGTTTGACATGAAGACAAATTGATTAAAGTTGCAAGCAGTTTGGTGGTTTACAGGGGGTTGAAATTAATAGAAACAGCTACCTCTCCTAACAGTTAAATCGGCTCTTACCTTGTTAGGCATGCAGTTGAACTGAAAGGAAACCGGTAATTCATTCCTTGCTACTTCAAGTCTATACCACACTTCATAAACTTTATTAGCTGAAAAGTGGAGGGACGCCAGTCTCTCAGCAATTCATGACGTGATGTTTTCAATGGGTGACAAATCTTGAGACCTCGCAGGATAGGGCAACGATCGAATATCTTGTATATCGAGGAAAGTCAGAACACGACGTGCAACATGTGGTCTTGCATTTTGCTGTAAGATGACGTTTGGTAGGCCTTGAAAATAGGGCACAACCATTGGAAGTCAAATGTCAGAAATGAATTGATCTGCATTCAAACTACCATCGATCCGAACTAGAGACGTTCATTTCGGGTACCCAATAGCTGCTCAAACCATCACACTAGATACGAGGCACCTATGCCGATATCGAATGTAAGCAAGTGACGAGCAGTCTCCTTGGAACCTCAAGATACGTATATAGCCATCAGAACACTGCACGCAGAACCGGGACTCGTCTGAAAAGATGACAATGTGCCCCTCCTGTATCCAACTTGGTCGTTAAGAGCACCAGAGTCACCAACTCTCTCTATGCTGAATTGTCAAGGACTGCAAACGTCGTCCCACCGTACGAGCGGATACTGAGCATGTTGCAAACATGTTAATTTCCTGACTAATGATCTGTAATGCAATTGTAAGGCTTCGCAGGGTTGACCACCCAATATCTCTGTCCACTTGGGTGTTGGTTATGGGAAGGCATAGAGATCCTGTATGCTGTTCAGTATGACCCACAGAAACCCATTGATACCCTATTCGCATGACAGTGGTTAGATTTCGACCAGTGTGAAGGCAATATTATGCAACGATAATCCACACTCTAGATAGCAATGATCCTGCCTTTATCGAATTCCAACACTGGCTGGTAAGCATTTCTTCTTCTTATTTGAGGCATAACCCGATATTCTGAGCAAACTCAGATCTTTCAAAGTGTTTTTCGAATGAGAAACCCACTACACAACTTTTCTTTTATGGAGTTCTTTGGTTATCGTTTCTCCCTCCTGCGTCAACCAAAAGCGCTGAAATACTAATCATTTGCATATCCCAACCTCTTCTTCCTTCCATGTAATTTTGACGTTCGTCAGATTCTTCCTTTCTGGTGTAATTTTAATGGCCAGCAGTATATTAATATCGCATTTAAAATGTACACAATAATTATTAGCAATTTACCTTGCATTTTTGAGCTGAGGTCAAGTGACGAAAAGGACACCTAAACCAGCTCTTCATTCTCCAAATTTCCACTTCAAGCTTATACGAGACATGTGAGCCTCTACAAATTTAACATTCATCAGTCACTCTACACGATGAATATTCAATGGTACTAGAATTCGGATCCACATCTCGAGTCCCGACCATGAGTTCGAGACCATGATCACTCAGCTACAAGGTCAAGGTTGAAAATTGTCTCAAAATGACGTACTACAAAAGGATAACACAAGCACCTGTACGATGTCAGCCACATAATTAAAGATCATCTAATCGTAAGAGATAGCATTCCATAACATTATACAGGAGTAATAGCTGTAAGCCTCAGTAAAAGAAAGGCTCACTAGGACAGCATGAATCCTCATATATTTGTTGGAAATCTGCTCCAAGCCTGAAACGAGAGTCATTACTTAACACCATGCGATTACAGTATGCTTTCAGCCTTGATGTTTTGCTATGATATTTCTCTAGAAGACTAGACGACGCTACCAAAGTTGTGGGACACTTTGACAGGCGTCTTAAATGCCATTGCGAGTGTAATCCTACCAATGCCCTGCGTGGTAGGATAATGGAAAATATCACGGGTTGTATGGACTGTAGCACGTTTGGTAGTGGACAATGGTCCCTTTGGGGAAAATTCAGATCTGTCGCATAATCATCCAATCTTATGTCGAATCCACGTACCCGTTAAGTTTCTTACAGCAACCATTGCTGATATCAAAATTGTAAAACCAAGTCCATGGTGGCCTATTCCTGGATATGACCAACCAGCTCCACGTATCCGGATGTTCGAAGTTGTCTAATTAGCTGCAAAGTTTTCAGCCACTTCGAAACAACATAATGGGTTGTGTCTCCTGAGAACAACAACACCGACATCGAGAAAAGATAAATCGCCCACAACTGTACAGTGCTGAATAATAAGTTGAAACCCTCTAAAACCGAAGTTAACATTCAAAGATCTTAAAAGTTTAATCATCTGGATATACTTTGTATAAAAGAATTTATATATGAAATTTCTAGATAACTTGATTATTTTTAAGAGTGCTTCTCTTTATATTTTATGTTATTTTATTTATTTATTTTTGTTAAATAGTAAGGTGTGACACACACACAAAAAAAAAAACAAGATTAAGGGTGTAGCTTGAAAAATGAGTGGAGTTGGCAACAAATTTTTTGGTGACATCATCCCATGCACCTCCTCCATCCATGTGGCCAGTTTCGAATTAATCGATCATGCCATTTTTGAGTACTGCGTCATTGAGTGAGCACATGCAACTGCATTCTGCCGGAAAAATGTTGAATCAACATCAAGTTTCTTGTGAAACAAGAAATCATCCACTAAAAAATTTCAAATATTAACCGAGACTTATGGAGATGAAACTTTATCTCATGCAAATGTGTTTGAATGCTATAAGCACTTTTCAGGGGGAATTGACAGTGTGGAAAATGATGAACCTGCTGGGCACCCAAGATCAGTGATTACAGGCCAAAACATTGCCAAAATTCGTGATATGACGGAGTTCTCACTCACATCAGTGGTCAGACTGTTAATCAACACTACTACATTAAAGTACTAAAAAAACTTCGTGAAAAAATTAGGGGGAAAAAAAGGCCAGAGTCGGGGAATGATAGATAGCTACTGCACCCAGACAATGCACCCGCTACCTCGGCCCTATCTTTGAAGCAGTTTCTGGCCAGCAAAAACATTACTGTGATGAGGCATCCTCCTTATTCACCTGATTTGACACCATGCAACTTTTTTTTATTACCCAGTTAAATCTTGTTTAAAGGAAATCCATTTTACCTCAGTTGAAGAGGTTCGGGCAAAAAAGGAAAATGTCCTGAAAGGTCTTCAAAAAAACCTCCTTCCAAAACTATTTCCCAGCAATTGCAGCACCGAAAGCAGAAGTGTATGAATGCTGAAGGAAACTACTTTGAAGGTGATAGTGTCACGGAGTGTCTGTAAGTACAATGATTTATTGGACCAATTTCGTTTTGTGTGTGTGTGTGTGTGTCACACCTCGTATATTGTGATACAAATGAAACGTTTAAAATTAGACCGCACTTTGGGCAGTAATAAATCTTGGAAGTTCTACTGTGTACAGTTAGTTGAATGGCTTAAGGTACCCGAACAAGTTGTAATGATGAGTTGATGTTAGCCCAATAATTGCATTTTCATTGGATGTCCTTTTTTAAATGGGCTTATTGTTTGTTTCCCAAGAAAATTTTTAATTTTTTTAAAAATAAGAGAGATGGAAAATGTCCCTTAAAGGAGTTAGAAAGAAGAAAAAAAAAAAAAAACAGTTATAAGCATTTTAATGTATTTTCGGACCAGAAAGGCATTAAGAACAGTACTTATTTTTTTTCTTTTCGTATGCCTATTTCGTGATTTTCCAAGTAACTGATGAAGAGGAATAGATGACATAAAATGGAAAAATCTTAAATCATTTATCAAACTTTATTTAAATGCAGTAAATAAAAGTGTATAGGCTTTTATATACACTCATGGACAAAAAAATTAGCGCACCAAGAAGGATCCGTC
>BMAV01007007.1:219279-261815 GCA_019973955.1 Trichonephila inaurata madagascariensis
TTTGTAAAAAATTGGGTAAAAATGAAATTAAACATTACTGAGTTTCTTTATATTATTAATTACGCAATTTCTATATGGAAATGGATTCCATTCTAAATAGGAATACTCTTATGTAACAATTTGATTAATTTGGAAAATGTGCGTGTGTGTAAAAGTAAAATTTATTGAAATAAAACATAATTCGAATTCCAAAATATAATATTTGAATAATTTTTTTATAAATACACATTTACTATTTAGAATAACGGCTGAGATGAAAGCGTTACACGCTTCTTACCTTTTTGCTCAATAAAGTTTGAAAAAATCGAAAGCGCTTGTCGCACGAGGGCTGGGGCAGACTCCATATAATGGACAACGAAATCGTGTGTGTGTAACAGAATTGTGATACTGAAAAGTTTTGGTTCCGTTGAAAAAAACACTCACTGGAAAATCAACATAATAACTTCGGTAACTAATTAATTACACCTTCCTGTCTCTTCCCACGTGGGCCAGACGATAAAAAAGTGCCGGTATCTAATTAATATAAGAGGCGATGCGGGAAAAATTCGACAGATTTCCGATCCCATTTCGAAGGGGACCGATAGACCTTGTTGTTATTATTCTTTAGGCAGTGGTTTCTACGATTTTTACCGGGGAAAAGGGAATCTGGATAGTTTAGAGTCCGGGAATTTTCCGTATTCTCCGCGCCGGGCAGTGCGTCGCCCGAAGCCAGAGGCAAGTTCCCCGGCATAATTTAATAAAGGCGAATGCATTATCCATGAGGCAGGCACACGTGTTAAAAATAAGCAAGAGGCGGTGCGTTGAAGTTTCCGGCATGCAAAGTTGGGCTCGTCAAAGGCGGGGGTGGTGCACAAACTAATAAAGCAAATACTTTCCCGTCGAAAGAATTAATAAGGGTTTTCTTAATAAAGTCAGCACTTGAGGAAATGCAAACGACTCACCGGATTGTTCACCCTTTATTGTTCCCATCTAGTATTTTGAGCTGGATGGCAAAACTTTGTTTCGGCAATGAGAATCCTCCAAATAGCAACCATTTTAATCATTAGGTACTATGAATGCAGGAAGTGATATTTCTTTTTTACCTGAAAGTGAACAGATGCGGGATCTTAAGGTATCCTACTACGTTCGGAACCGAGATTCTGCAAAAGCATATAAATGGATAATATTTATGATATTTAGTGTCACTTAGATTAGAAAATGTATATAAAATTGTTTTAAAAATATTATTACAATAAAAAATTATTTAAGTACAATATTTTGACAAAAAATGAACATAGAATGACCCATTTTCAAAACATTCTTTTTGTGAAAAATGCTTCTATTATAATAATATTTTGCCTGTATATAGCTCAGACCTCTGTGAAGAGGCTCAACTAGAATTTTTGAAATATATAACTTAGAAGTGGGTTTATTTATGTTTTACGACAACAGAGGGGAGAAATTTTAAGAAAAAAAAACGCCGATAATCATTTCAGTGGGTTGTAACTCTGAAAATAATGTGAATTTTTCAAAAATCATATTTGAGCCTCAGTACAGAGTTGTGAGCTATATACGGGCAAAATATTATTATAATAGAAGCATTTTTCACAAAACAAGAACATTTGGAAAAAAGGTTATTCTAAGTTAATTTTTTGTCGAAATATTGTATTTAAATAATTTTTTTTGTCATAATGTCCTTAAAGCAATTTTATACATGTATTCTAATCTAAGTGACACTAAATATCATGAAAATTATCCATTTATGCGCTTTTTTAAAATCACGGTTCCGAACGTAGTCGGATACCTTAATCTGTAGGCCGAAACTCTTTCTCTTACATTTATCGTTAGACCGTAAGTATATAGAATACAATATACTTATGAACTTACTTATACTTAAGGCGAATATAAGTGATTTTTAATGGGCTACTATGTGCAACTTGTTGCATACAGAACAAGAGCAAAAGTGGGTTAATATTTGAATTAACGTCTTTCAGAACTACATGTAGAATCAATGGCTACAGACCTCTTAATTCCGAGTCATAAATGTGGTCGCGGAAGCTTTGTGGTCAGGACCACGAGTTTGTAGCTGGTGGGTCATGAGTTTGAGTCCTGGTACCAATGAAGACCCACCATGCAGAGGGACTGACGCACGTTAAAAATGTTTAAAAACTGTTATGGGTTTTTTAATTAATGGAACTTGTTTCTGTGGTAATACTACCTATATTAAATATACTTAAATATTTTCTTAACAAATAACTCACAACTTTCTTTTATAGCCCCTTACATTAAACCTGCTCACTCCATATAGAACCGCACAAATTTATTCATGGTCTCTCTGTACCTCAGCGTTTCTCAAACTGTGGGGCACGCTCCCCTTGGGGGCTTGATAAATTTACGAGGGGACGCGAGCTAATTGAAAAGTCGAAATCAAAAGATTATTTAAAAACATTATTCATTTACTGTGAAAGTAAACAAACAAAATACATTCTCACATGATAAAAAATAAAATACACATTTACACTGATATAATACGCTTATAAATGTATCAATGCTACACAAAGTATTTTATAATTAATTTTACAATACTATGTTAAGAACAAGTTTAATAATTACTAGTGATCCCATGGGATAGTTATATAAAAATTAGATACAAAAAAATAGCACTTATCTTGATAATTTGTACTGTTTATAATAAATCTCTTAAATGCCGATTAAAAGTTACCGATTCGCTTCCCAATGCCAACCGTTTTCCATGTAGGTGCGCGCATGTGATGTATTGGAGGGGAGAAATAAAGAAGCAAAAATAATCTGAAATAAGTAAATCCTTCGCAAACATTGTCAAAGTCCATTTATAACATTCCAAAGCCTTCGGAATAATTTTATGGATAGCAGAACGCAGAAAAGATCGTACTTCTGAAAGACGTATATATACGTTAGTGGAAATTAATTCTTTGGCCGAGCGGGACGTTTATATACGCCGGTGATACTTAAGAAGTTAAAAACGTACCGTAGTTTTATTAAAGTATAGTATTATTGAATTCAATACATTGTTATTGTATGAGGGGGGCGCGATGAAAATTATGATTGAATGTTGGGTCGCGAATATTGAAACTTTGAGAAGCACTGCTGTACCTCCCTCTCTCTTGTCTTACTTATCACTTGTAACAATGAATATCCGCGAGGTCTTTCCTCTCTAACTCGGGTTTTGTTCTGTCCACCCGAGTGAATGAGTGAATATTAATTTTGCATTATTCAGCTACTCGAGGGCTTTTGACCACGGACGTCGTAATTTTGAACCATGGTCAAGTGACGAGGACGACATTTGAGCTGGCACCCACTTCTCCAAACTTCCACACCCCTCCAGCAGGAGGACGTTTGAGCCTCGTCAAATTTAAAGTGCATCGCCCTCCTTGCCTACACGGTGGGTTTTTAGCGGTACTAGGCTTGAACTCATGACTCGAGTTCATTACCTTGACCATTAGGCTACCACGGCTATTTTGTCAACCCAAAGTGACGCACTTAAAGCTAGAACAAGCGCCTTAATACAAGTGAACGTCACTACCAATTAATATATAAATAGTCACCACGGTAGATGATTGTGGACACTATTGCCACATATTGATTCGTGTCAGGGAATCCTAAAGCCACATTGTAATATCTGTAATTGGAATTCAGTATTCGGTCTGTTTTTGATTCGTCAAAACTGAGGGGTTTCATCTCGTTCAGATAAGTTGAAAAGTTTATTCATGTCCCTTAACTTGTCTTGTCTGCATAGCCCGTAGTCATATCTATTGCTTCGTTGATAAAAGTAAATTATTGTCATTATTTGCTTGTTATCATTTCAAGATTTATGTAATTGCTTCTCCACCCCCTGCTGCGTTCGGATTCCCCCTCCCGGGAATTCCAGTAATGAGCGAGATCTTTACCTCAACCAACACGAGAAGGTGTCGCTACACACACTTTCCCTCTTTTGGGGATACAGTTGCATAACATCGTTGTTGAAAGAATATCCCTTTCTCCTAAATAGAGCACATTACCTTTGCACTCCTTTGAGGAATCATTTTTATAGTCATTTTTTTTTATTATTATTATAATCAGGGACGTCTTAAGGCAGGGGCCAACTGTGCCCTTGGTGGGCCCTCGTTTCATTCCCGATTCTGTCTTAATAAGATCATGACCCGGATAATTATAACGCTCAAATATTATTCCCGTTCATATTTTCCGAAAAACAGGGAATTTCAAACTGTATGTCAACTGGCAAAAGTGGTAAGATTATATTGTTATGTGATGATCGTTGTCCATGTCTAGGTCTAGGCCTAATATCATAAACCAGTGGTTCTTAAACTGGGGTCCGCGGACCCACGGGGTTCACAGTGCCTTTCTTGGGTATCCACGAAGGTCTCCCATTTAATGTTAAGACTTCTCTTTTACAGAAAGGCCTAGTCCAAAATTAAAGATTTGGGATCCTAGACTTGGTCACTAAATTGCCTCCAATGGAAAAATTCTACTAGAACATGTATTTCGATCAATAAATACTACTATAGTTTTTTCTTAATTTATTTTTTTATTGTTGTTTGCAACTATAAAGTTTCGTTATTCGTTTTAAAAAAAAAAGCGCGTTAAAAAAGTCTGTATAAGTAGCATAGGCAGTATAACGTCGTGAGTAGTTAGCACACAAGAAAATTTGTCACAGCCTCATTTTAAAATTAAAACAGAATTTAATAGCTTCATATGTCATTAAAAAGTCCAATAAATATGCCAAGCCGGGCGGACAGTCTTTTTCACTGGAAGTCAATCCTTATTCCGAAAGGCACTCGACAATCCCTTGCTTTTCCGGGCTCCTCTCCAGTTTACTCCATGGTTCTCTGTTTCCATCCAGGGCTCCGTCCGTCTCACTCCAGGGCTCTATCTCTCTGTTTCCATCCAGGGCTCCATCCAAGTTTTCTTCCTCTCCGTTTTCTCCTCAAAATTAACCCCTTTTAAACACCAGGGGCGGGTCCACCACACGCCCCTCGTCTTCCTCATTGGCAGGCCAAAAAAGGTCTTCCCTCGTCCCCGGGCCACTTTCGTCTCCCATTTGCGCGGCAAACACAAACACATTCCTCGTCTGTCTGGAATCCAAGGGCGCCATAATTCTCATCCAACTTCTGAAACTTCCATTCATCTCACCACCTGGGCCTCATAGCCCTATTCTCTATGCACCGACTCTCATACAGGCTTCGCCTATACGTCAACCTATTGTCACCGGCATTCTTTAGCCATTGTAAATTCCAGACCCGATGTCTGCGCTTGTCCGAGGCCAGACAACAAACAATGACCCCATGGCCACCTTCTCTTGTCACCCAACGTCTGTTTGGGGCCATAAAACTTCAGATGAATAGATGGGTGAGGTTCACCCCAATCGAAGATGTCACAGCAGTCTTAGGATTATTGAGGAACTTTTAAAGTATCCGACTACGTTCGGAACTGTGATTTTAAAAAAGCGCATAAATGGATAACTTTCATGATATTTAGTGTCACTTAGATTAGAATACACGTATAAAATTGTTTTATAGACATCTTTACAAATTTTTTTTTATTAAATACACTATTTCGGCAAAAAATTAACTTAGAATAACCTTTTTTCCAAATGTTCTCCTTTTGTGAAAAATGCTTCTATCATAATAATATTTTGCCTGTATATAGCTGAGACCCTCTGTACAGAGGTCTCAGCTATGATTTTTGAAAAATTCACATTATTTTCAGAGTTACAACCCATTGAAATAATGATCGGCGTTTTTTCTTAAAATTTCTCCCCTCTATTGCCGTAAAACATGGATAAACCCACTTCTAAGTTATATATTTCAAAAATTAGTTGAGCCTCTGTACAGAGGTCTAAGCTATATACAGGCAAAATATTATTATAATAGAAGCATTTTTCACAAAAGGAGAATATTTTGAAAATGGGTCATTCTATGTTCATTTTTTGTCAAAATATTGTACTTAAATAATTTTTTATTGTAATACTATTCTTAAAACAATTTTATATAAGTTTTCTAATCTAAGTGACACTAAATATCATAAATGTTATCCATTTACACGCTTTTGCAAAATCACGGTTCCGAACGTAGTCGGATACCCTAAATCACTCAGACAAGTCAAGTGCCTTTCGAGGAGTCAAACAGGGGTATTCAAAACCTAGGGGATCCAGGATGTCAGGTTGAAGCATAAAAGGGTCTGCGGTGATTAAAAGTTTAAGAACCACTGCCATATACAATCATTCAACTCATTTAGTCAAAATGCGGCCATCAGTCGAGCCGGTTTGTGACTAGGTTTTTGAGATTGGGAATCATGCACATTTATTTGTTTCAAATTTTCATTTGAACGAGTATTTGACCATGCATGCTATGTACTGTCTACTTTTAAAGACCTCAGGTAGGACCTACTTTTGCATAAGGCTCAGGGTTTCAAAAATCTTAAGATTTCTCCGTGCCTAAGGCCTCTTAAAACATCCCTGATTATAAACATTTTAAATCAGTATCATCATCCATGGTATGACAGACCAGAACAGTGACGTACGCAGACTTTTGTGGAAGGAGTTTAGATTTTAAAAATTTGGCTAAAGATCCGAGATATAATCTTAATGCTAAACAATTAAAAATTTATTGGTGTATAGGAGCGGTTTGAATCCTCAAATCTTACCCTTATGTTCGCCGCTGGCCCAGGTTAGCCACAAGGCCTTTTGAACCAGACGCTTCCAACCACCTTTTCTGGTTGCCGAACTCCTCCTTAGTTTTATGGACCAATTAATCCTTCTCTACTTCATCTATCCATCGAAGTCTAGGTCTTCCTCTTCTTGTGTTACACGCTCTAGTGGCTGATTTCTTTTAAAATGTTAGTCGTTCATATGGATAACATGACCACTCCAATTGAGTTGGGTTAATGTAATGAGCAACATCTGGCTCTTTGGAACATTCTGAACAATTCATTGTTGCGTTTTCTACAAAAGATACCATTTTCTTAAATTCCTCCACAAACAAAATTTTAAATGCTCTACCAAACATATTCAGGCAAAACACTATAGAGGTGATTTAACAGACTTTAAAGTCGTATTTTTACTAATCAAATCTCAATGGACGACTAGGAGCAGCAATAAGGGAGAAGAATAAAAAATGTAAGATAATGGTTTATCAAATAACTTTTTTCCTCGATCATAGAATTATTTCTGTGTTCTCTGTGTAATTTTTATTTTACTTTATGGATAAAGAAAGGACGGAATTTCAAAATAGTTACTTTTCAAATATATCTTGCAAAGGTGCCTTGTATAAGATGTAAAGACCGAAAATACCGGAATAGAAATATTTTATACATCAACTCATTACTTCAACTCCTTTGTACTTTTGTACCTTTGAATCGATACTATCTAACTTATTAAACCAATATTTTTTGCATGAGGTAACTAAAATAAAATTTATATTTGATATCGCACAAAATTGAATCACTACGTTTGTAACACAAAAAAAGAAAAAAAAAGAGCTAAATTAAGCTTTGGTGCATTATGCTACACACTAATTATCTACCATAAAATCCGGCGTATAATGCGCATTTTTAACACAAAAAATAAGATCAAAATTTTCAAGTGCTGGTTATACTCCCGGTATAAAAATGAAAGCTTTAAAACTCAAATAGGGATGAGCATAACAAAAATTTGACTTCTGTATGTAACGAAATATTGTTTATTAAAAGAAATGACATAGCTTATACTCTTTTCTCCAAAACCCTTGAAGAATACTTCGAATAAATGACTTCAAAACGTAAGAGCATTGCGTACGTACATTTCTGGCTTCTTCGTAAAAAAAAAAAGGGGGAGGGTGCACTTTATAAGCCGAATACACCTAAAAATTTAAAAATGCAGCTTGAAAGTATAAGTGCGCGTTATACGCCGGATTTTACGGTAGTTTCTTAACCAGTTTTGAAGTTGCCCCCCTTGGGTGCCCTTCTCCTTGATTACCGGTGTGAGCTAGAGATGTAGGAATAAATGAAGAAGTTTCCATGATCTTAATATGACTTTATTAAGACCTTAAACTTAAACGTCTAACAGATTAGATAATAATTATATATGTGAGAGAATCTACGGTGGATAAACACACAAATATATATAATACCGAAATAGCTTAACCCGGACCACTATCAATAACAAACCCGCCTAAGCTCAATTACAATGCTATCACAGATCCGAATATTAAATAGTCACTCCTACCTTAATGTCGAATGAAATAATGATCAATCTGCTTCTAGTTGAGGTTGTGGTTCACAGGAGTGCAATGGTATGCACCTTGACCTAAGGGCTCTCTGACATGGATAATTTCTGTTGGCTGTCACTTAACCTTTCAAAAAATCTTCACACTTGAATCACGAAATATCATAACATTCAACAAAATGCCCCACACCGCTTACTCTAACTTCTGTTATTTAAAAGCTTCCTAATTTGCATCTTTCCTTCACGCTTCACTTTTTGGGTTTGGTTGGAAAAGATTTGCCATTAATTCTGGCCCCAAAGAACCAAAGGACATGTTAATGAAAAGACGCGTGAGCCCGTCATAAGTTAACTGTGGCACCCCCATTTGAGAGCGCGTAACTAAGTGTGCCACGGAAATCGAACGATGGCGAGTTTACTCGTCAATAACAGAGTAAGTGTCAGTGTTAAAATATTGGTTTAGAAAAATGGGTTTATTTTATGAAATTGCCAGTTATATTATTAACACTTATTTATTTGGTTAGCATAAACATATATTGCTTGTCTTGACCCTAAGGAAGTTCTGGAGTAGGTGCTGTAGGATTGTTCCCAGTTCTCTTACTAGGATGCGTTCTTGCCTTTCCCAAACCAATAAAATATCGTTCCTAAGGCAGCACGGAATTGGGCCATTACTCTAATGTCAGCACATGGTTCTAATATCAAACAATTGGCATTTACTCCCCTCGATAGCTAGGTAACTTCGGGTCGAGCCTGTTCGGCGTTACACAGTTATCCCATGACAGACCATACCTGAAGGAACCCTATTTCCGCCAACTTTCCGACTAACATCTAAAAAATACTATCATCGCACAAAAATAAATTCGTTATGCAAACTTATAAGCTGTTTCAGCCGGTGCATATGGAGTTACATGAATTCATCGAAAATTTTTCATGTTTTTCAATTCCTACTATTAACTCGCACTGTCTATATATTTATTTATTTATGTGTTTGTATATTTATTTATTTATCTTGGATCTCTTTCAATCGTTAATAAAATACATTTTAAAGCGCTGAATTGAGCTGAAATTTTATATACAGGATCATTTTGGATGACAATACAATAATTTAATTATAATTAATAAAAATGAATTGATTAAAACTAATTGTTTAAAGAATTACAAATACAGCCACGTTGGCGACTTAGCGACCCTTTTGGCGACTTGTGACAAAACTTGAAAAGGTTTTTTTCTCACGTGTTAAAGCATTCAGTTGGACTGAAATTAAAAGGACAATACGATACTTTAATGATAATTAAAAAAACTAATTACCACTTAATGTTGTGATTCTGTCCTATGTATATACATACTTATATTAATTGCAACTACTTAATAAAAAGTAGCTAAAATAAAATTTTTCGTTATTGATCTAAGTAGGAATTGTGACTTAAAAACTATTTTTTTATATTACTTGTTTACTTAGTAGTTTTACTCAGACCTGGACTCAAAATATTATAAATATCTTGAAATTTGAGAACATGTCTTATTTTTATTAAAAATTACAATTTAAATAGTCAATGGTCCCTACTTTTTACGCCTGACGAGTATACTCGGCATGACACAAAATCCTGCAACTTCTGTATGACGAGTATACTTGTCAATCACAATTAGGGATTGCAATACCGGTATTCGGTTTTTTTTAGATCTTAATACCAGGATACCGGTTTTAATACCAGTATTAGAAAATTTAGAAAAAGCACGGAAAAGCAGGCGTTTCTTTGTTTTATATTTGCCAATTTTATTAGAGAGTGTAAGTATCACAAAAAATAATTTGTAACTTATAAATTATAACAGTATATAAATAACACACACAAAAAAAAAGTAAAGGACCATCTTATTCATTTAAATCACAAAAAAGTGTAACTATCGCTATTCAGTCTGTGGTACTAGTACAAATTTTTGAAATGTGATCTTAAAAAAACAATGCGTCGATTGCACTGTCATTAAGCCTGGAACGTAATTTTGTGCAATATATATATAATTTCATCCGAATTATCTTTTTATCAAAATAATCTAAAATCCCTAATGGCTTGGGCTTAGAAAGTGTGCTAAAATTTGTATCTTCATCGCAATTAGATTCTTTTCTTTTTAACAATTTTGTATTATGTTTCGTTTTTAAATGTGTATGGAGTCCCCGTTTGTACTTCTTCCATTCATTTTAATAACACTAGAGCATTTTTTACATTGTGCCCCTATATTCTTTTCATCGTATAAATAATGAAAACAAACCGAAGTATTATCAACTGATTTCTTATGTTCTTTAAAGTTATTCTCATTCATTATTATGGGTTATTATTTATAAGCATATATATATATATATATATATATATATAATATATTGAACCTTGAAGTATGATATGCAAATATAGTGTGAATAACAAACTCACCAATTTAAAAAATATCAAAATATTACGAACTTTCTTCATAATTACAACCTTGTTTTCACAGATATGAATATCAGTCTATGAATCCTGAGGGTGTACAGCAGAGTTTCTCAAACTGTGGGGCGCGCCCCCCTTGAGGGGCGTGATAACTCTACAAAGGGGGCGCGAGCATATTGAAAAGTTGAAAACTAAAGATTATTCAAAACATTATTAATTTACTGAAAGTAAGCAAACAAAATACTTTCTGACATAATAAAATATAAAATACACATTTACACTGATACAATGCACTTATAAAAGTATCTGTACTGTACAATGTATTATATTATTAATTTAACAATACTAAGTTAAAAATAAGCTTGATAATTACCAGTGACCCCATTGGCTTGCATTAACACTTATTTTGATGATTTGTGTGTGTGTGTACGGTTTATAATTAATTCCTTAACTGCCGGTTAAAAGTTACGCGGTTTGGTCCCCAATGCCAGGGTTTTCCACGTAGACGCGCGCATTTTGATGTTTATTTGGAGGGGGGGAGGAATAAATAGGCAAAATCCTCTGAAATCAGTAAATCCTTTTCAAAGACTGTCAAAGTCCATTTATTGTGTTCCAAAGCCTTAGGAATAATTTTATGGATAGCAGTGCACAGAAAAGATCGTACTTCGGAAAGACGTATATATACGTCCAGGTGATTAATGCCTTGGCTGAGCGAGACGTTTTTATACATCGGTGGCACATAAGAGGTTAAAGTCGTTCTGTAGCTTTAGTGTAAAAGTATAGTATTATTGAATTCAATACAATGTTATTGTATGGAGGGGGGCGCGATGAAAATGATGATTGAATATTGGGTCGCGAGTATTGAAAGTTTGAGAAGCACTGGTGTACAGTATCGCTCTGAGCTGTAACAGGATATTTTTGGCCCGCCTCTTTGGATGATTCACATATTTTATCACTTCTCTTACTGTACGACACAACTTTGTATTCACAGTTTAATTAATTTCGCCCGTTAGGGAGACACAAAAATAAAAACGCATACTATTTTGAGATGTTGGTAATCCCTGAACATATAGTGGAGACAATTTTAAGAAAGAAAAAAATTTCTAGTAAATACCGAAAAACCGCTATTTAAACTTGTGAATACCTGTATTTCAAAATTGTACAAATCTCTCAAAATATCGGTATTCGGTATCCCGGTATACCGATATTGCAACCCCTAATCACAATTAAATGGTTAATTAATATCTGCCTCTTAATTATTTGTAATAGAATATAAATCTTCTTCGGCAGGGATTTCTACGTTATAATTTTATGAAATGATGGTTCTTTTTTTTTATTACGTGTTAATTTCCAAAACGTAATCTCAATTGTGATATGTTGTGGCTACGTGTGTGATGTTGTTGTACTTTCATCAACAAACATATTCTTGAGGACAACACACTTTATTACGAACTTAAAAAAAATAATTTTTAAAATTAAGTGACCCACGCGGGTAATACTCAAAATGGCCACCGACCTCACGCGCCGGTGCCTAGAAGCTCACAGCTCTATACTAAAAAAACCACATTCTTCCCGGAGGGGAGTACAGTGCGCCTCCTGGTGAAGGGAGGAAACACTACATCAATATTGAAGTAAAAATTTAATGCCTCTTCCTGACAAAGATATATGGAACCCTGCCAAGATTATACTTCATTTGTGATGGCAGCTAATAAATTAATCTGATTTCATCATCTTTTGGAGCTAGTTTAATGTGTTTCTTCAAAATTCTTTTAGCTGAATATGGTTGTTTAGTTATTCTCCGACTTATCATTGTTAAAAATTTATTTCTCCATTGAATTTAAATTCTTATAGTACAAGGTAAAAGAATGGTGAATCCAAGGTAATTTTTTGAGTGATTTAAGCCTTCTTTTCTCATTTCTTCAATGTTAGATATATATATTGGGAGGTTTGCTTTGTGAAATTCATTGCTTTTTCTGTACGTTACTTTTGAATGTGAAATCATTTCTTTCAATACCACTTATGCAGAACATGCCTTTGATCAAAATAATCCAAAGAGAACATTTTACTTATATTATTATTCAATTTTTATTTATATTTATTTGTGTGACATAGCAGAGTAATACTTTCGACAAAGTGCTGTATAAAAAAGTCTCTACTAATTTAATGTTTTAACACCTATTCGACGATTCATAAAGCGATATTTATAATCAATTTTTTTGGTAATTATCAGAATATAAATGAGTAGCATTTAATATACTTATACAGTTGGATAGAAAATGTTATTCTTTTTCCAAGAGAATATGTTAAAAAAATAATTGCAAATATGTAAATTAAATTTTTTTCCCCATCGAGACTGAGTAAGGAGGTTCTAAGCTTTATGTAACATTTCAATTATTATTAACAATACCTAATGAGGGCTTGATAATTTGGGACGAAGATCTGTGTATCACACATGTTAAAGACATAAAGAGTAGTCTACATCAATAGTGGTATACATTTGGGATACCCCCTGTCTGGAGGTATCATCTCTTCATCCACGCAACCTAGATTTGTAGGGATAAATGATTGACCACTCGAACCTTCCGTAATAAATCTAGTTTATTATATCTCAATATATATTAATCAATGCAACACAAGTCTTACTTAGAGGAAAACGATCAGGGGTGATATGACGTAATTAACAATTCTTAGCAAATAGCGCATTAAATCCTACTCACTATCTTTATGACAAATTAACCTCCGAATCTTTATCTATAGCTGATTCCTTAACTAGCTAAAGTCCGCTCTATAATTTAATAATCAATCGCTTACCGACACCAACGGCGATCAGCAGCCAAGCTTTATATACTCCTCTTGTACTTTATTCCTTTAATATTAATCTTCTATATATTATTATTATCCGACTTGATCCAGCTTCTATTCACTTTCTGGCTTCTAACAGACTTTTATTTGGCTCCTATAATACTCTCCGGACTCCAGCCGACCTCTTCGCGAATGCAAAAGCTCCAATATATATAATCATTCACTAATCTGCATATCGCGTTTCTTCTTGAGAAGGTTGGATTGAAATGCCATTCTGACCCCAAAGATTCCCCAAGAGGATTAGTGAAAGGCGCGATAAAACCTCGTCACACATTATTTCCCCAAAATTAAGACAAAATCAGAATTCATACAATTATACCATCGAATGTAAATAAATTTCCATACAAATTACGCAGTATTTGTAAGAAGTAATACTGTATAGAATATTATATACATATTAGAGTGAGTACATTGACTTAATGTCATTGGATACTTGGTCAAAGAGAAACTACGACATTACGTACAGTTTCTGCAAATAGAATCTGAATAGTAAAATTTCTAGATAGTAAGTAACATGTACTCTAAGATTCTAAGTAACATGTACTCTAATAAATTTAATTTTGTTGAATGCATGTTTTGTTTTTGTTTTTTCCTTAAACACGAAATTCGTTTAAGCCGAAAAATTATTTCAGTCCCCTCGGTTTCGTGTTAAACGATTTTCACTGTATGTGTATGGATGAATACTTTATACTCTCATGTAAGAATACTTATACTCATCGAGCGACAGTGGCATAACAGAAAATATTAGGGGGCCCCCTGCAAATTCAGGTTTTGAACCCCAAGCTCAAGTACGAACTTTGCACCAGTTAATCTTTAGGCCCCCTGAGTCCCCACCCCCCGCAATGCGGGAGTTGCGGGGGTGTACGTTACGTCACTGCGGAGTGGTTCGCTAATTAATATATGTAATTGATTATACGAGGGGTGATCAGAAAAAAAGTTTACAAGCTTCAGCATTTGAAGACTACAAATTGTGGAGAAATTTTGGTTTCCCAGAGTGGAGACAAATGGTGCTACTTGTCATACAGCATACTACTTGTTTGCGGGAAGGTAGTGAAAGTTCCCAGATGGTTCAGGACGATTGAAATGACAAGACTTAGGAAATTGGTCTCGTTTGGAAGTGTGAGCCATGATTCAATTTTTATAGGCAAAGAATGTGTCCGCATCTGCAATAAGCAGACAACATATAGTGAAATTGTGTCACTCCTTTCAATCAGGCAGACAGGATGTCGAAAGCCGCAATGTCAGGGAGCGGCCGGCCAAGTTTTTCAACAACAGAAATCAACATGGCACGAATAGGAGAAATGATTCAAAATGATCGACGGGTAATTCTGCGTGAAATCTCGTCAGAACTGGGACTGAGCTGTGGTAGCGTGCAGCATATTGTTTCTGATGTGTTGCGATATTCGAAGACAGTGCTGTGAAATCATCAGCCGAGACCTGGCTCAATGGACAGGGACCTGATTTCTACCAAGATGGCTTAAATAAGTTGGTTCTGCGTTCTGATAAATGTCTAAATAGACTTGTTGATTATGTCGACATGTGATAGACATGTATGCCTCTTAATTCCCTTTTCTATTTTCTGTCTATTGTTAATAAATATTTCTTTATTCGACTTATAACCTTTTTTTCTGATCAACCCTCATATATACATATGTGTGTAATCTTTGTGCATGTGTATTAATCAATATAAAATTTAAAATTAGACATTTCCTAAAAGTAATCTTTTGGCAGAGTTTAAAAAAGCAGGTTCTCAAATATCAATAACTTATTCTCGAACGTAACATTATAGGCATATTAATCAGTTGATGAAATGCAATGACCATATAATTTTGTGTAAAAAGTATTCTATACATAAAAAAGATATACTATCTAAAACATTCTTTTTATGTTGCTACTTTAAGAAGTTATCCTTAATATAACAGTTATCAAGCATTTATAATCATGTAGAATTGTTTTAAAAAAAATTCCTTTTCCACATTACTCTTAATTTCCTTTGAAACATCATCGTAACATAAATCGTGAAACATAAATCTGACGTTACATGAAAGAAACAAATTACTTATATTAAACGGAACTATTAAAAATTTTATGAAGGAGGAATAATTTTATACTTCTCCAACGTTTTATAAAAGTAGCTGATTTCGAACAAGGTTCCGTTTTCCAGAATAGTTTTGTTCTGCCTCAGAAATGTTTTGTGCTGTATTATAACATATTAATGTGCTTAAATTAAGCTGATTTTTACTGATATATTCAAACTTAATTCGTTAGAAAAAGTCGATTAAATCTAGAAATCACAATACACTGTCTTTTTTAAGCTGATCAAGAAAAAAACATTTTTTAATTTTAAAGTTAGCTGAGTTATGTCAAAGATGCTAAATCAAATTTGGGACATATTTTCAAGCCAAAAAATACTTCAATTTTCAATTGAATTCATGATGTTGTAACACTTACATCCTTGTGTCTTTTGATATTAAAAACATTTCAATAATATGCAATTTTTTGTATTGAAAACGTAATATGAAAAACCGGTTTAAGAGATCACAATATATTTGATGAAATACAAAACACCTTTTACACCTCCTTCCCCTTAAAAAAAAGGAACCGATTCACACAGAAATACATTGTATTGCACATTGGATTCTGAAATCAGAATACAATATTAATGTTGCAACCGTTTTTTACCTGAAAATGCGTTCCGAGTTTGGATCCCATAGAAGTTGTACTTTTCTCTTAGAGTCTGGCACCTGAAATAATGTTGTTTATATATATATAGATATCTAATTAAAAATTAAATTCAGATATACTGTAAAATTCGAAGAGAAAGAGTCAAAAATTTCATCAATTTAACTTGTAGTAGATTAGGACTTACAAGATCAAGAGAACATAGGTAAAATTAAGAGAAGTAATTACAGCAATGGCACACACAAGGGAATTTGCACACAACCTTAATTTTTTTTATTGATTATAATCCTATGTATATAAAACGTAAAATTAAATTAATTATTTATTATTATAAATTCATTTTATTAATAAATGCTAATTATTTATTTAATAATTAATTTTTTTATTGTTTTTTGCTTCCCAAAATCGACAAAATGAAAGGAATATGTGTTGAGCGGCGCATTGGAGCCTGTTATGAGAATGGTGGGCTTTTGATCCTGGACCCCTCCTTCCTTGAAAAATCCCTGTGTGCGCCACTGGATTACAGACCTGTTAGAAGTTTTAATATATGTTTTATTCTTAACCAAAATATCAAAAATACTTATTGGCATTATCTATCCGAATCTTAAAATGTGCGAAATATATAAAATTACTTACCTTTTACTAAAGTCTCCCCGCATCTAAACTTGAAGAATGTACTATTACCTATAAGTAAGGTTTACTGAGAATTTTTCTCTAAGTCAATGCATTGTTACGAATTTTGTGTAAAATAGTGTAAATAATCTGTATTTGGATGTGTAATACATTTATATTACTCTACGTTATATTTAATTTATGTTAAAATTGTAATATTCACAAGCAACGCCGTCCCTCGCGTTATAATGGTAATTCAATGAGAATTTGGTGAAATTTTGGCGATAGAACCAAGTTGGCATCATTTTTTGCGACCAAGTTGGTGACTTGGCAATCATGCTGGTGACCATTTTTGGCGAGTTCAGGACCCTCTGGATTTTTTTGGAAATTAGTGGAGAAATATACTAATTTTATATATAATTTTATATATATTTTAAATATAATACTTTCTCGAAAGATCCGCGAGAGATATAAATAGGGAGACGTTCCCCGAGCTGAATCAGTATGATTTTGACTAGCGATTAGTCAGTCTTGTTTTGATCAGCTGTTAGTCAGTCTTGTTTTGTGTGACCAGCTGTTAGTCAATCTTGTTTTGACCAGTGATTAGTCAGTTTGGTTTTGACTAGCAATTAGTAGACTTGCCATGACTGTGATTACTGATTAGCTCGGCTGTTTTATTGGACGAGCGGTGCTTGTGAATAATCTTTTACATACATGTATTTTAGACACTGTTAGTTGTGTCTGAGTGTTGTTGAAGGTGCGAAGAACTTCTGATATTTATTCTGCAAATTTTGCTGCTGAATCCTGTACTTCAAGGATTGGTTTTTTCGACAGTAAATTCTCCTCGCTCTTAAAGAACTACATTGCTCTTTGCGACTGAACTGCATAAATTCCTCGAACCCCGATAGATGTAACAGTATTAAAACCTTCGGGGCCTTCACCAATAATTCTTTTAGCAGTTAGTGATGTTTGTTCTTAGTTCTTACCTCATAACCTCTCTTCAAATCTATTTAAATAGCAAATAGCTATGTCTTTTTCCATATATCCCGGACTCCTCATTCCTCCACACACATCAAACACCATAAAGAAGCCCAAAGTTAAGTTAAGGAAAACATGCGTGAGAAACGACTAGATGTCTATGCATCACACATTTTCCCCTTTTCAACTTTAATTTCAAAATTAAAGATGCTAATAGCCATGTAGTTCAAAATGTATTCAATGACAAATGTCACAAAAAATTGTCAAAGTTGGAATTTTTATTTATTTTTCCCTCCCCACCTCCGCAATTTAAAATTTTAATCTGTGGTCATCAATTTAAATTGATTGATTATTGAAAAAAAGATGAACAAGTAATACAAAAAAAATTTTTTTTGTCAAGTACTGCTTAGTTCAAAAAAGAAATATTTTATTTCATTAATAATTGTAATGAATAAAAATATGCATATACATATGACAGAATCACAGTATTATGTGGCAAAACATCTTTTATAAACTAACATTAAAAACTTTTCTACCGCATTAAATTAGTAATTACATTTTTAAATAAAAAGTTAATAAAATAGGTAAGAGTTTATCTTAAAACCAGTGTAAAAGGAATGTTGACGTCTAATTAGCAAATAATTATTTAGATTAAGTTAAATCTTCATCATAAATTTAACAAAATTTGTTTTATCCAATGGTGCTACCATTTAGAGCAGCGATACTCAACCTGCGGCCCACCGAGACTTTTTAAGTGGCCCGGGCATATATGGCCCCTTGTCCTGAGAAATGTACTTATTTAAGAACATTGTATTAAAAATGTGGTAGGAAAATCTTTGTCAAGAAATCAAATATATAAATTTTGCTTTTTGCTGTCTGTGTCGTGCGGGTACGAATTGGTATTATTTTTCTATTCGAAATGGTTACGGTTAGTGATAATAGACAACAGTGGAGCAGTGACAATTTTATGGGCGAAACTAATTTTTAACTATCTTTCATATCTTGCAAGCGAAAAATATTCGAAGAAAATATATCATTTCACGACGATTGGGAAGTCAGTAATTGTTTGATTTATCACGAAAAAGTGCTGTATTTAAAAACTACCAAACAACAGTAATGATTCAATGGCACTTTTCCTCGAAGATCTCTTTCAAGAGGTGATAAATAGGCTTTCTTGAATAATCTTTTCAACATCAACAAGGTATGAAATCGCCCCCCTAGGGTGCCCTTATCCTGGATTATCTGCGTGAGCTAGAGATGTAGGATTTGCGAAAGAAGTAGAAGATTCCATTGATCTTAATTTGTCTTTATTAAGACCTTCAAACTTAAGCTTCTTACAGATTAGATGATAATAATATATATGAGAGAATCTACGATGACAACACGTACAATATCTATAATACCGAAATTACGTAACTCGGATCACTATCAATATCTAACCCGCCTAATCTCAATTCCAATAATATCACAAATCCTAATATTAAATAGTCAATCCTACCTTTATCCGATCACCAATCTTATGATAATGGAGTTGCATCTTTACTCGAGTGCAATGGTATGCACCTTGACCTAATGGCTCTATCTTCGGGATAACCTCTGTTGGCTGTCACTTCACAATCGTATCATTCTCTATCATAACATTACCCAAATTGCCATCTCACTTACTGAAACTTCTGATATTTAAAAGCTATCTAATTTGTATCTTATATTCACGTTTCACTTCTTGGGTTTTAGTTGGAAAAGAGTTGCCATTAATCCTGGCCCCAAAAGAACCCAAAGTACATGTTAATGAAAAGACGCGTGAGCCCGTCACAAAGGTGTTTTATCATTGGTAATATCACAGAGGTAACAAAGACATTATATGAAGTTTGTTATGTTATGGGTAATTATCTGAAACTGTTTACTAATGTGCAGAAATTGTAAAGGAGTGTTTCTTAAATGCTTCTGATTTAGTGTTAGTGACAAAAATAAAAAATATAAAAAATAAATAAAAAAAGCAAAACAGGAGTTATAATGTTTTGATCAATTTTGCACATTTTAAATTTCCAATGTTATCTTGGTCTTAAAGCTTTTCTCCCACCCCCTTCCCCATTTATCCTCATGTTGTGGCCCGCGTGAAATAATTAACATGCCCGCATGAAATAGCTGACATATTTATGCGACCCGGCAGAAAAAAAGGTTGAGTACCCCTGATCTAGAGGAATAATATCGACTGAAATATGTCTCTTGAACTATATATAATTAATTGATTAAATTTAATTAATGAATCAGTATTTGAAAAAAGACTGCTTAAACATCAAGTGTCATCCACTACAAGTTTAAAAAAATGCATTTGAACTTGAGTGGATGAATAAAAAATACTTTATTAACGATTGAAAATTTGAACAAGATATATACAAAATATATTTAAGGAGAGTGTGAACTAATAGTAGGAATTGTGAAAAATGTAGATTTAAACAGTTTTAAAACATTAATTTAGGCAACAATTCCATTGGTGCAGAGTATGACGTTAATAAACAATCAATCAATCAACCAATAAGCAACAATATTACAATAAACATTTCATTTTTATCCAAATCGGTTGAATTTATTTTAATTCTTAATTTTAATTTAATTAACACTAGAATATTTAAACAAAAACAATACAATTAAAATTCTGATGATGTTTAAATAATTTCATTAATAGTATGGACACATTTTTGGGCCACTTCTGCAGTTGTTTGATACTATTTGCTAATGCAGAAAGACAATTAAAATCTTCACTCTATTTGAATGCGTTCAAACAAGCAGGAAAATCAATCAAAGTCTTTTATACATATATGCTTACATTTTTCTTTTTTAAAAAAATTTGATTTGCTTTCCTAAAACTAGCAAAAAAGTGCTATCAAACCATAGTTAGTAAAAAGAGCTCGAAAAGTGTTAGATAGATTGTATTTTAAAAGAAGAAAAATTTCCAAGATCCATACAAGGTATTTTTCTTAAAACTTCACAGTTTTTTTTTCTTTATTTATTCGAAAGACTTTCCGTTATTATGTATCGCTAAAACTTTTTCCATTAAATTTTACACCCATCAAAATGATGAGGACCTTAACTCGGACTAGCTAAATAAATTAAAGTTGCCTTTCTTTTTAAACATAACTTTTTTTACGCACAAAATCCCTCGCATTATAGGCGAGAAACTGCCTTCGTTTTATGCGTACCCATTTCGAAGAAGGGAAAAGAACAGGGGAGGGGGGAATATAAAAGATGAAAGTCTTTAAAAGTAGAGAGGGGGGAATAGATGGGAAGAGAGAGTGTAAATTTCGAAAAAAAAATTATTTAAAAAAAAAAATCTTTTTTTTTTGCCTCCACTCGTATTCGTTGGCACTTTCCTTTTTTTTTCCTTCTCTCTCTTTTCTTTATTTTTTCATACCCTGCGGCTGGCAACAAGTATGCAACGTTCCTTTTTTTATACATATAAAAATGCGTTTTGGGGGAGAGATAAAAAAAACCTCTCCCAGCTATTTTCTTTTGCTTTTTCATTAATCTCAAGACTGCATTATAACTCAACAATCGCCGGTATGTATCCGTCAACTCGCTCTTTTTCCCTATTTTTTTCCCCTCTTTTCATTTTTTTATCCCTACTCTTTTATATTTTCATTGTGTGTATTGGGGAGGGGGAAGGCGCAGGAAAGAGAAGGGGGTCTGCAAATTGGGGAGAATTCGAACGATGCCGAGCCAGGAGAGTGCGGTGGGGGGGGGGTATGTGAGGGAATAGAAGAGAATATTCTGCGCTATGTCTCCTGGAACAACCTCCCCACCTGCCTAGAGCAATCAATGGTTCCAAACCCACCCTCACAACCAATATTCGAGCAGTCTAGAAACTAAAGGATAGTTTGAAGCAAAAGACAGGGGGGAGGGGCTGCAGCGGGGCTGAATTCGAAAAGCAAAAGAGAACGTTGAGAGTTCTAGGAGGGAGGAGGTAGCCTTGGATACAAACCCTAAGATGATGGGGGGAGGGGGAAGAATGCCTCGGATAATGCTCACAAATTGCAGCTCTCTTATTTTAAGATTCAAATTTCGCTGACTTATTTGTTTGTTTGTTTTCTCTAGGTAGTTGTTATTTATAATTTTTTCCCCCAGAGTTCGTATTTTTCGCATTTTGTTTAAAAGGAGTTTTGTGATGTTGCGTCGTTTCTTTTCTTTTTTACTTCCAGAGCAAAATAAAATATAAATAAATTAAAGCATCTCTGTGAATGAATATTTGAATATATATCTCAGACCCATTTTGATTTAAATAAGTGGTAAAATGCACGCGGAATTTATAAAGGAGATTTTATTCCGTTTTTACAAGCACCTTTTCCTCCTTTCCCTGAATTTCCACTTCCGAATTAATATTTTTGAATTTTTTTCCCTTCAGAAGCTCGCATGTTCCCTGAGGGCTTCATTCGAGAAAATACGAGTTTAATTTAACGGAAAACACGACTTTTGTTGTTTTCCACTGGAATTTCTTTTTATAAAAGTGAAAGTTAAATCACGAGTGTTATGAAAGAAAATCTAGATTCGTTGGAGGGGCAGCCCCCGATTCAGAAAGAAAATAGAATGAATATAACAGCGTTTTGTATCACGTGATGAGGATTAAATCTGGCATTTTAATTGCGCTAAATTGTGAATCAATAAATGGTTTTTAAAAAAATTTCATTTTCAAGATAAATAATGCATCTTTATTAAATATTTTTCTATTGGGAAATTTCTGATTTAATTCAAACATATCAAATATATATTGATTCTACATTTTCTCTTTTTCCTTTATTTTTCTTTGAAAAAGTATTGAAGTGATTTAATTAACTTTTTCTCAACTCATTAAACATCTTAGAGTGTAAACTATTTAAATGGCTAATCCAGTACAAAAGTAACGAAACTACAAAGCTAAAAGCTAGATGCGTGGTAACCACGAGATTTTAAAGCTTTTAGATTTATATTTATTTAACGTAAGAGTAAAGTTTTTAGAAATTTTTTACATTTATTTTTAAGATTCTTTTTTTAAGATAAAGAAAGTAAAATTTAAAATCACATACACTTAATAACTTAATAAACTTTAAACGCAGCCAGTTTCATCAATCTTTTTATTTTTATTAAAATTTTTATTCTAAAAACTACTTCATAAGATATACGAAACTGAACTTTAATGTTCTATGTAATTTTTTTTCAATTCCTACTATTATTTTTATCTCTCTCTCTATATATATATATATATATATATATATATATATATATATTGTTCAAATTTTCAATTATTAATAAAATACTTTCTATTCATCCATTCAAGTTCAAGAACATTTTTTTAAACTTGTAGTGGATGACACTTGATGTTAATACAGTTTTTTCAAATATTAATTCATTAATTAAATTAAAAAATGAATAAATAATAACAAACAAAAATAATAGTCCAACAGCATATATATAAAGAAAAATCGTTCGTTGTGTCCCTGTAGCGCAATGGATGGCACGTTGGGCTTCTAATGCAAAGATCGTGGGTTCGAATCCCACCTGGGATGGCCTAATTTCTGAGAATGTGATTTCGTTTTACTATACTATTTCATTGTAACAATTAAATTTAATTAATGAATAAATAGTAACACACAAAAAAATAGTCCAAACCATATATGGAAAGGAAAATGGAAAATCGCTTTCTATTTTGTCACTTAATATTGGGATTCTGTCATATGCATATTTATATTAATTGTGACTACTTAATAAAAAGTAACCGAAATAAAATTTTTCTTTGTAGGCCTAAGTATGAATTGACTTAATTTCTTTTTTTTTTATATTACCTATTAAATTTAGAAATACGCGCAAGATAAATTTATATTAGAAATACAGTCATGATAGAAAAAAAGAATTCGCCTATTGGTACAGTACAGTTACAAGAGATATTTACCAAGAAGTTTGCATTTAAGCCTAAAATACATTGTAATTCAAAAACATTAAAAAGATCTAAAAATAGTGAACACATTTGAATGTATATTTATTCAAAGTTTTATCTTTAGATTTAAACAACATTAAAATAAATTCATAACAAATAAAATACATTTCTGCTTCAGAAACGTAAGTGGAAAAAAACAACAAAAAAATCCCCAAACGATATAATGTTTCCACAATATATGGCAATTATGACAAAATTCTTAATTTCTTGATTATAAAGTCTAAGAAACTGTGTGTCTAACAAGGGGAGGGCACGACTAAGGAAATTCATTTGGGGACGAGATTTTGCGTAACTGTAGTACTGCTATAGGGTACTCAAACACCAACGTAATTCCGCCGAATGGCCAGTCAATTCCGAGAAAATAGACTTCGAAATTCATACTCTTAGCTTATATACAAGTTATTTTCTCCCTGATACAACGTCACCGTGGCATGATCGTCAGCGTATCGGATTACTATTCAATGGGTTAGGGTTCGATTCGCACGAGTGGCCAACACACACACTTCCTGGATTTCTTTTTTTTCTCCAATTTATTTTATTATTTATTTTCAGAATTAAATAATTTTACTTTTTAAAAAAGACACATTGATTTTTAAATGATATTCTATATAATTATAGTAACTATTTTACTTTTTTAAAATCAAAAACAACTAATAGTTATGATAATAATACTTATAAATAAAAAGCAAAAATATATTAAATAATAAATAAAGTTAAATAATAAATAAAGTTAAATAATAAATAAAGTTAAATAATAAATAAAGTTAAATAAATATAAATAAAAAGTAAAAATAAATTTAATTATAATAAATAAAGTTAAATAAATATAAATGAAAAGCAAAAATAAATTAAATTATTATAAATAAAGTTAAATAAATATAAGTAAAAAGTTAACTTCGTCTTACATAATTCTTTTTTATTACATACAAGAACCTGAATGATAATTATCATAAAAACAATCAAAACAAATAATTTGTTGACATGTAGCACAGTTAATAAAAGAAGAATTACCGCAAGAACAATGTCTTTTAAGAAACAAGGTTATATTGTAAAAACAGGGATATAAAAATGGCAAAAAATTTTAAGCAATAGTGTAATAACCAAAATCTGTCATCCTACTGATTTCTCTTTTTATTGGAGCATTCTTTGTAGTTTTTAAAAGAATTATTTGTTCTTAAAAGAATAACAGCTGCTCTTTAAAAACAGCTGCCTTTCTCTTGATCAAAATCGGTTTGTTAAAAACGGAAGTAAAATTTTATGGCCATTTAGGTATAAGGGGAATAATTTTAAAAATACAATTAATTAGATTTTAATGACAGAAGTAATTGTAGTTTTTCCATATATTAGTTGTTTTTGTGCTTTAAAAAAGTAAAATAGTTACTATAATTTTATAGAATATCATTTAAAAATCAATGAGTCTTTTTTAAAAAATAAAATCATTTAATTCTGAAAATAAACAATAAAATAAATTGGAGAAAAAAAATAAAAACAGGAAGTTGTGTGTGTGTCTGGTCGCTCGCGCGAATCGAACCCTGACCCATTGCATGGTACTCCGATTCGCTGATGATCATGCCACGGCGACGTTGCATCAGGGAGAAAATAACTTGTATATAAGCTAAGTATGAATTTCGAAGACTATTTTCTCGGAATTAACTGGCCATTCGGCGGAATTACATTGGGTTTGAGTACCCTATAGCAGTACTACTGTTACACAAAGTCTCGTCCCCAAATGAATTTCCTTAGTCGTGCCCTCCCCTTGTAAATAGTATTGAAAAAAATCGAATTTTGTGCATTGCCTAAATTTTTCCTTGTTCTACCATTTTACTTTTATTTACATAACTTCTTAAATCTATTTCATTAATAATAGAATAGTTTCCTCAAAAATCAAGATATTCTTTTGAAAAGGTGGTTAAGAATTACTCTCTTTTGTGTAGCAGTTACTTGTTCTAACAAAGAAGACTAACGTTGTATAAAAGCATTGTCTGCCTACACAAACGCAATCATATTACCTGCTACCTTTTAAAACTAATAGTAATGCCCTTAGTGGCCAATTCTAGAAAAGTTAAGTATTTCAACTGGAGAACTGTAAAAAACAATGAAAAAAGTTAAAAGCAAAATTATAATATATAACATAATCTATTTTGTTGTTGTTGCTATTGCCACCTGTCTGCCAGTGTCAGATCGAGGCCCACGAAGTTCATCGTGGCAAAGAGCTAGATCTTCGCCTGTCATTACCCGTAACTTTGAGCATCATCAGGTGGCAGTATGACTTGACTCGGTTCTACCCCAATTTTGAAGAACACCCTGGAGGTGGTCAGGGCCCTTCTCCTCTCTTCCCCTTCCACCAACCTCACGAGACGACTTGCGGCTTGACGGCTATTTAGAGTAACCCCATGCCACAAGGGCACTACATATTTACAAACATCCATGCCATCTCCGGGATATGAACCCAGACGCTACCTCATTGTAGTCAGCGTCACTAATCACTATACCGGATGGGTGGCTAATCTGTATAAATAAAGGAGAAACGCGACTCACTCATTTATCACGATACCTTCAGAACTATAAGACCTACAGACTTGAAATTTAGCAGGCATGTTCCTTTTATGGAGTAGAGAGCCGCTATAAAAAAGACTTTTGCTAAAATCGAGCATCAAGGGGACTGTGAGGGGTTAAGTACCGTTATAGAAGAATATTCCTGTTTATGGACTATTAGACCTACAGACTTGCAATTCAATAAGCATGTTCTTTTCATGGAGTAGAGATCCTCTACAAAAAAGGTTTTGCAAAAAAATACTCTCAAGAGGGATTTAGGATACTCTCAAGGGGGTATTATAGATATAGATATATATTATAGATACTGTTATTATAGATACCCTCCTGTTTTTGAACTCTTAAGACTTAAATCAAGAATGTTGCTTTCATGGAGTAGAGATCCGTTAAGAAAGGGTTTTGCGAAAACTGACAACCAAAGTGGGTTGTGACGGCGTTTTATATATATAAAAAAAATTCTTTTTTTATAAATTACTAAATCTACAACCTTGAAATTCGGAAAACATGTTACTTTAGCTGAGCAGAGATCAGCTAAAAAGGAGGTTTTCAAAAGTCAACCCACATGGGTGTTACTGATAAAAAAAAACAATCTCTTTTTTCAACTATTAGACCTGCAAACTTAAAGTTTGGTAAATATTTTTTTTGTTGTTGTTGTTGTGAAAAAACCTTTTTATTTTGTTTTGTTTAAGGGATGTTGGAGAGCTAAAATCTTATTTTTTGACAATTTGAGATTTTTACATTTTAAAATTGTATAGATCTTATCCTTTCTAAAAATACCTTACTTTAACCTCTAGGGTAATTAGAAGCCCTTAAAACCTATTTTTAAATAATCGTTGAAATTGGGCCTCACTCATTTGAATGACGAAAAATGTAAACTAAGTACTTCGTTTTTGCTTAAAAGTTGAACGTCGGATATAAACCAAAACGTATATCGTTTATTGCAAAAAATTGAGCCATTTATTTTTTTATTCCCTAGCCGTTTAGAAGTCACACTGTCTACATTAAAATCAATTTATCTCAAAATGTAAATTTTGATGTTCGGTGTACCTTTTCTGAGAAACTACTGTTCACAGGTATGTAACTTTTTTATGATATATTTATGGCTAATACATACTGAAATGATTTTTTTGTAAAAAACTCAAAAATCTATTTTTTACAAATTTTTTTATGTGAAAAATGGGTCAAATTTCACTATGTTTGATAAGATATTTTATAAATTATTAAAAAATTCAAAATTAGCTAAAAGCTAATTTCAGTATAATGAGAAAGAAGTACTTTAGTTGTATGAAAAATTTCAGGCATGTACATAAACAGATTTTGAGAAAAGGTACATCGAAAACAGCCAATTTAACATTGTCGGTATAGAAGTTTCCTACTCCCCTTAATTTGCAATCCTCTTAAAATTAACACTAAACATTTCTTTTTTTAGCCTTCAATCTATTGTTTTATTTTTCAATTCACCCGTTCGAATAACGGGTGCACCAGCTAGTTAAGTGTAAAATCACTAGGAAATTATTAAGAAAGAAGCACATAAAATCACATATTTGAATTATTACGTATCAGACACTACAATAATTTATCAGTTAACAATTACAGAAGAGTCTAGCGTTGACTGTATCATACTCGTGAAAGAAACTTATTGCTATGTTCTTTTCAAAGCATTTCAGGTCTTATTATACATATTTGCACATACAATTTTACCAATCGTTACCATTGTAAGATGACCAGTTCTTCACATATTTGTATTTTAGGACTTCTAATTAAATTATGGATGTATGTAAATGGTCATAAATTTCATTTAATTACGGCAACCCTATGCACTTTTTCAATGAACTTTTTTCTGTCATCTGTCATAGTTTTTGAGACAAAATTGCTGATTTCCAATCTTTGCCGCTAACAGCGCTGTATTTCATATCAAATGATAAAGCATGCTCGTTATAAATTACTTCCACAACTTAAGATTTCGAACGTAAATTTTTTGTTTAGCATATAGACATTATATATACTTGTTTATCTAAAATGTTTTAATAATTTTGGGACAATCAGTTAATAATTTAATCTTTTGCTTTACTACCACTAAACTAATAGATTTATTCATAAATATATATAAATATACGAACAACAGAAATAAGTATAAAATTAC
This sequence comes from Trichonephila inaurata madagascariensis, assembly GCA_019973955.1. Taxonomy (NCBI): domain Eukaryota; kingdom Metazoa; phylum Arthropoda; class Arachnida; order Araneae; family Nephilidae; genus Trichonephila; species Trichonephila inaurata. Next base: position 247,707 of record BMAV01007007.1, read on the forward strand.
TTTCTATAATAAGTGTTAATTATCAAAAAGTAATATCAGGGCACATTCACTATTTTACAAGTTTTTAACTTTAAAAAATCAAAAAATTTTTTTAGATAACGATTCATTAATATGTTGCAAAATAATGAAGGCTAGTGTTTCGCAAGAAAAAAAAATTAGCTAATCTAATCATATGCAATACTATCTCCTTTAGGGGAAATTTTTTCAGTCCCGGTCCCTTTGAATAGGGACTTTAATATACAATGAAATACGTTTAATATGAAAACGCTTAAGACGAAATATCAGCTAACACGAAATAATACAACGATTCCGACAAACTACTATGCAATACCATGCATTTTCCCCTAAACACGAAACGAAAATCGCTTAACTCGAAAAGCGTTCCATTCTAGATATGAACAAAGCACGGAAAACACAAGTCGCGAATGTGAGATTTAAGAGGGGTGTGAAATGAAAGGTGTGGTTTCGCATGCTTTGTAGACAGGAGGCTAACTTGGCTTTCAAATACCCTCGGAATAGCCTGTGCCACGGGCCAATTTTGTTTACCTAAGCTACTATCACCCTCCACCCTTACAGACGCCACACAAAAATATTTCATCTCTCATCAGTTGGTTTTGGAATTGGGTGACGAGTAAAGATTTGATAGTAAAAAAGACAAGACAAAGAAAAATATCAGATTACTTTCCAAAAACTCAATAATGTTTTGTTTTTCAAAACACTTGGAAACTTTGTATTAAATTTCATTAGATTTTTGCGGGTGCAGTGGCGTAGAGTAGGGGGTGCAGAAGGGGAGGGTTATGGCCCCGGGCGGCATACGAAAAGGGGCGACAGCAAGCACCGCGATATTTAAATTCAAAAAATATTTCAAACTCCCCATCGCTCGACGAAACTGACTGAAACGAATGAAAGCTTTAATACACGCACAGATGCAGGAAGTTTATTAGTCGCGCTATGCAATCGCATTCATTTTTATGTTACTTAGTCTTCTGGCAACCGGTATTGGGTGAAGTCAATGATGCTCAAAATTATTTGAACATTATTATTTGAAAATTATTAAAACAGAGGGATTAAATATCCATCAATGTGCTAAAAAAATGCGTCCTTTACAGACCGTATTAGAAGCAAAACGAGAGGAATTCGCGGATGACGCTTTATTATATGCTAAATGTTTATGTGAAGAGCTTGAAATTTCTTTTGAATCCCCAAGACGAATCAAGAGGAAGCATATATTTGGTGACGGAAGTAAAGATGTTCAATTATCATACGAAGATGACTTGAGGCGAACAATGTTTTCTTCAAAAGGCAGAGTAACAGCTGAAATTTGAGAAAGATTCCAACAGTTGCGGAATCTAACACAAAAATATGCTTTTTTAAGGCCTAAAGTGATATTGAGCATGGACGAACTTAACTTAGATCTCAAGCTCCTCAAGACATTAATAAAGAAGAATTCCAACATGAGCACGTACTTCTACAAGCTTTCGTAGCTGCAACAGACCCAGGCTGTAAAAGAGAACTCATTAGGTCTGGCTCTCTGGGTTTATTAAAATATGCTATTGAGTCCAAACTTGAAGATCACTTATCAAACATTGTCATAATGTTGAGAATTTTTTTAACATCTGCCATCAGTAATGTCAGTTGCGAGAAAAGCTTCTCTAAGTAAAATTAATCAAAAATTACCTCAGATCGGCTGTGTCCACGTTAAGGCTAACAAATTTAGCTATTCTGGAAATTGAACATGACATACATATTAATATTGACAATTGTATAAAAGATTTCGCTATGAAAAAAAACACGAAAAGGGGATTTTTAATCAATAAAAAAATTTAAAGCTGCTTTTTTTTACTTTTACTAATTTTTTTGACTAATAATTAAAATAGAGAGGCGACAAAGTTCCAGTTGGCCCCAGGCGGCGAAAGCCTACGCTACGCCACTGTGTGGATGTTTTTGTTACATTGATTTGCATTGAATACATGCATATGTACTAATGTGTATGTAAATAAAATGTACTCTAATAAACTTAGTTTTGTTGAATATATGGGTTTGGTTTGCAATATCCTTTCACAAGAAATTCTTTTAGTGAGAAAAAATATTTCAGTCCCCTTCAGTTTCGTGTTAAACGATTGTCGCTGCATTTACCTCTTTTTAAGGGACACTATTTAAGAGAATTTTTAAGAAAAGTTTCAGAAAATGAGATAGAGATAGAGGAATAAATAAAAATAAAAATGCTAATGTCAGTTATCTTTTGAGGTTTCAAAGACTAACTTGTTCTCAGTAAAAGAAACTACATACTATTTTCGAATGCTCATCAAACATATTTATGGCATAATAAATCAATCTAATCGCAAAACAAGAAAGAATGAAAGAAACTCGGTGCTTCAATTTATAGACAAAACAGAATTTATAAGAAGCGATTGTGCAAGCCATCCATCTTTAGATTTAGTTTAGAAATAAAAGCATTGATTTTAAAAAACTGGATTCCTCACGAGTAAGAAAATATAACAATTACTAACAATTAAGGTATCCGACTACGTTCGGAACCATGAATTTAAAAAAGCGCATAAATGGATAATTTTCATGATATTTAGTGTCACTTAGATTAGAATATACGTATAAAATTGTTTTAAGGACATTTCGACAAAAAAAAATTATTTAAATACAATATTTCGGCAAGAAAATAACTTAGAATAACCTTTTTTCAAAATGTTCTCCTTTTGTGAAAAATGCTTCTATTATAATAATATTTTGCCTGTATATAACTCAGACCTCTGTACAGAGGCTCAACTATGATTTTTGAAAAATTCACTATTTTCAGAGTTACAACTCATTGAAATAATTATCGGCATTTTTTTTCTTAAAGTTTCTCCCCTCTGTTGTCGTAAAACATGGATAAACCCACTTCTAAGTTATGTATTTCAAAAATTCTAGTTGAGCCTCTGTACAGACGTCTGAGCTATATACAGGCAAAATATTATTTTAATAGAAGCATTTTTCGCAAAAGGAGAATATTTTGAAAATGGGTCATTCTATGTTCATTTTTTGTCAAAATATTGTACTTAAGTAATTTTCTTATCATAATACTATTCTTAAAACAATTTTATATACATTTTCTAATCTAAGTAACACTAAATATCATAAATATCATCCATTTATACGCCTTTGCAAAATCACGGTTCCGAACGTAGTCGGATACCTTAAAAGAGATTGACGTATTATTATTGCTTTAAATGTTTTTCATGTACATATAAACATAGATAATATTACAATAACAATACAATGATCAAATATTGTTTAATTTTTTTGTAATTAGTGAGATTTTTGTTTCTCAACTTTTTTGCTTACTTTTTTTGCAAGTCGATCTCAAATACGTGTATTTGAGCATCGTAATTGATGGTGCAGGTTTTCGTCTGTTAAGTTTAAGAGCGTGATTTATGTTTAGTAAATTTCATTTTCGGAAAGAAAAAATAAAATGCAAGAATTCCCAGCAACAGAAGCAACTTGATAGAATAGAAAGAGTTAAGGATTTTATTTTTCAAAATAAAAAACACTAAAAACAAAAATATTACACCAAAGAGTCGTATTTTTTAAAGTTGCAATGAATATCGCTGGTCGAAAAATTATTCAAGGTGGGACGCGGGATGACCATCCCTGTTCCAGCTGAAGAAAAGTGTCAAGAAATAGAAATATGAAGAAGAAAGGTTCCTTCTTTTTCTCAGTTTCATTTCAAAGTTATTACCAATCAAACCGGCTCTTCAAAAAGAAACGACAATAAAGAAAGAGCCAAAAACTCGAAACAGCTTTCAAACAAAGGAGACAATTCGATTAACCCTTATATATGTTGCAACAGATCACACGTCTCTTTTCTTACTTTTCTAAAGCGCGGCGCAATATTAAGTTTCCTCCAGTTACTTATATAAAAAGTATCATAAACGGGTTTTTAGAGAGATCATTTTAGAGAAAACCTTATCTCTCGTTCTCAGTTTAAAGTGTATCAATTTAAAAAAAAAAAAAGATCGAAAATAAAGAATTCGAAGGCATAGGGAAAAAAAGTTGTTTTCTTTTTAAAAGATTCGACTTTTTTGAAGATATCAAATCTACAAAAATATTTTCTTGGACCTTTTTGTCCCTTCTTTTTTTTGTTTTTTTTTTTTTTTTGTTTAATACCCTATAGCTTTCACGACTGGATTCTTTTTCGAAACTTTAAAACTGGAGACTTAGGAAAAGAAGAAAAAAGAAGACCGTAAAAGTCAAAAATTGCTCGAACATTTCAATTATCGCAAATCAATCGGTTCCAGGAAAGAAAACGGAAAGGTTAGTGTGTCGAGAAAAAAAGAAAAAGAAAAAAGGGATTTGGTAAAGAAGTAAAATAAAAAAAGGGGAAAAAAAGAAGAAGTCAGGAACGGGAAAGAAACGGTAACTTCGTGAAAAACTTCTTTTTTCAATTCAAGAGCGTTTCTAAGAGAAACGGTGTAAGATTCTTTTCTTCTACGAAAACACAACCTTTGTTATTTACAGTATTATTCTGTTAAATGATGTTATTTTTCTCTGCTTTTAGTTAAATGGTAAGTTATCAAGTGGAGTTTATTTTATTCTCCAGAAAATGCGTGAAAATAACTATTACTTAAATGAATTTTTATTTGAGAAGATAAAATGAGCATTTTTAGAAGCCATTTCTGTAATTGCTTCAAGTTACTTTCACTGAATTGCTCGAATCAATTCAGTTAATCTCAACTTGCTGATTGTCTAATTTTCTTGAATGGGCAACAACAACATTAGGTTATTACTCTAATGTTTTATCGGAAACTGTATGGACTGCGCAAAATTGATCTTAAAGAAAATTAACTATTTTTGATTGATTAAGTTGATATCTTATACATTTCATTGTAAAAGAGTTCGCTGTCGAGTTTTAATGGAAACCACTGAAAATGAGATTCATTAAATGTCCCTATACTATAACATAACACGAGGGCTATCGGCTACGGATATCGTAATTTTGAATCTCAGACTATTGACCAGGATGATTCCTGAACTGGCACCCCCTCTCCAAACTATCACACCACGCCAACGAGATGATATTGAGCCACGACAGGTTGAACGGGTTGAACCTCCTCTGCACGGCGGGTCTGATGCCACTGAAGACTTACCTTACAGAAAGGCCAACGCACGATAAATCTATCAAAATTCAATCTTCTTATGATAAGGCAGTGTGGGAATTCGGAGACTGAATTTTCCCACTTCAGTAGTCCTTGTCTCATTAGACCAGTGCTTCTCAAAGTTTCAATATTCTCGACCCAATATTCAATCATAATTTTCATCGCGCCCCCCTCATACAATAACAATGTATTGAATTCAATAATACTATACTTTGATGCTAAAACTACGATACGATTTTAACCTCTAAAGTGACATCGGCCTGTATAAATGTCTACCTCAGCCAAAGCATTAATTTCCCCTGACGTAAATATACGTCTTTTCGAAGTACAACCTTTTCTGTGCATTGTTATTCATAAAATTTTTCCGAAGATTTTGGAATGCAATAAAAAGACCTGGACAATGTTTGCGGAAGATTTACTTATATTTCAGGTTATTTCCTTCTTTATTCCTCCCCTCAATATATATGAGCGCGCGTAAGTGGAAAACGATTGGTTTTGGAAGCTAATAGCATAATTTTTATTTGGCAGTTTTTTAAGGGATTTATTATAAACCGTACAAATTATCAAGATAAATGTTACTTTTTGAATATAATTTTATGTATGACAATCCCATGGGGTCACTGGTAATTATTAAACTTGTTCTTAATTTAGTATTGGTAAATTAATTATAAAATACATTGTATAGAGCTGATACATTTATAAGTGTAATATATCAGTGTAAATGTGTATTTTATTTTTTATTCTGTCAGAATGTAATTTGTTTGTTTACTTTCAGTAAATTAATTTTTTAAAATAATGTTTCTTCTTCTGTTTTCGATATTTTAATATGCTCGCGCCCTCCTCGTAGAGTTGTCACGCCCCCAAAGGGAGGAGCACCCAACAGTTTGAGAAACGCTGCATTAGTCTAAGGTTTAAAACTACGAGGTCCGTTGTCAATAGCCCTCGTTGTGACGCTTTCGCGTCACACAGCTTAAAAATTCGACTTCTTTATGTGGATAGTATAACACCGTTCATATTCACACGTGCACCCCCAAAAATATTGCAGGGTCTTTCATCTGACATCACCCCGAAACCAATGGCCGTGCATCCCCAACGACTTGATTCGAAATCTGCGAGACGAAAACTCCGAGCGTAACTCGAGGTGTCAGAAACGAACCTCCTCACCCCGAGACAATGGAGAAGAGAGTCCGTTTCGAAGCACCAACAAGTTCGGTTGTGTTTGCCTCCTCCCTCTCAAAGGATATATTCTGTAGGTATTCTGTACAATTGAAATAATTAATAGTATGACTATAACTTCTATTTTATTACAGTCGAACCTCCGTATTACGAACCTCTATATTACGATTTTTTCTATATCGCGAACTTTTTCTTGGAACCAAGAACATTTTATGATTTTCTTTGTAAAATAACCTCCCCTTATAGCGAAGTGCATTTTCTATAAAACAAACTTTTTCTCTTGTGATTCGCGGTTTTTTCCTCTCTATTTTTGAAATATTCTAGACATTTCAAGTTATTATATCTTAACATATTTTATGTTGCTCATAAATCTTAAACTGGTTTTATTAGATGCCTAACTATAGGTTGGGTAAGGGTCCAGGGCTTCGAGAAGTCTTATAACACATCCCTGTTGAAATTAACATGTTCTTAGATTTAATATTCAAATTCAATTTTCTTGTGCTTTACTCATGTTGATATCAGAGCAATCTTGTTTTTTTTATATTGAAATCTTTTTCATTATCTTAACTGTGAATGAGCGCGCCGTGTTTTCCCTTCGAATCTTACACCAACTGCAACTCTTAACAACTAGGGTCTCTGATTTCCCGGTTTTTTCCTCTCTTTCCCGGAAAAACATCAAAATTTCGAAAAATTTAAAAACAAGTTATCTTTAATTAACATCAATAAAAATTGTATAAAATACGGATGCATATAAGTTCCAAATTATACACTCAGTTATGCATTCAGCTAAAAATACGAAAAATATATAAAGTATGTTAAGTATTTCTTTTTAAAGTGTGATTTAAGCAAATTTTTGAGTAATCTATGTTTTTATTACTCGGCCTTGTTCTTAGCGTTGTTATGAATAACCCTACAGCAGAAAATGCTCTCTGAGTTTCAGATTATGTCTGAGGAGTCTTTTTCAGCGCCTAACCCAATTTCATGTTTGAGGATAGATTTTCAGTTATTTTTTAATATTCTAAATCAATTATTTTTCTAATGTCTGTACTAAGGGATAAATATTAAAATAAAGCACTTGAAAATTTATTTACTGCATGAGTTACGATTACTATGGTTAAAAATATTGATTCTTGTATTTAAGAGATTTTATTTGTGCAACTGTTTTCTTGTTTATGAAGTTGCTATATTTTCGTTGCATAAAAAGAACTAGATATCAATACAAAAGTTTTACGAAAAAAAAAAAAATAAATACGAAAAGTTGCGAGATTCTTTTTAATTTCCCCCCGCAAACAGTTTGGGGGTTCATTCATATTTTCGAAGAGCTGATTCAATTAAATAGCTTATAATGAGGACAATTAGTAAAAAAAATTTTAATAAATTAAATAAATAATTTTAAGTAAAGTACTTATATTATCAATGTAAATCAAGATATCAGAACTTAATCAGAATAGTAGTGCCGGTGGCCTACGAAATGATGATCCTTTAAAAACTAAATACTTTTAGTTAACGAAGCGATGTTCGACCGACAGATAGGAACTGATCAGGGCAAATAGTTTCATGCATTTACTCTTTCTTACGACAGGCTGCAAAAATTCTCCCCAATCCTATGAGGGCGTTACTGTTTCTCAGTGGTGTAACGGAGAATATTAGGGTCCCCCAGAAAAGTCAGGTTTGGTCTCCAAGCTGTAATTGGCATCAATCAGGCTTTGGGTCCCTTAGATTCCTGGTTACCTTCCCCCTCCCGTTGTGGGGTTTGCGGGGGTGTACGTTAGGCCACTGCTGTTTCTCTTATTACACTCTGTTGGAGGCGCAAACAGACATTTCTCCTTCCAAGGAATTCGGGGTGAACGATCGCAATGAGGTCAGCTAAAATTTACATCGAAGGTCGGAATCCACAGTCAAGTCAAAACTAGTTACCACAGATTATTTCAATCCCGTGTCGTTCCCGAGAATACAAAAAGTATGGAAATCTTATGATTTTCTGGGAAAGAAACCCTATTAACAACCCCGCGGTCTGGAATATTGCTACTGTAAACATGCTTATCTAAACCCTGATCCTCAGACCAATTCTAACCTATGCCGCTCCAATCTACGATTATGCAACTAAGACAAGTTAACTCACCAGAAGCTTCATGAAATATAACTTTAAGACAAATAACAAATGCTCGTTGATTTATGAACAATAGAGAACTCAGAGTTGGGAGTAAAACACTCACCACAGCCATCACCTTTTTTGAAAAAATTGACAATTCTCAGAATTCTATTATCTTGGGTATTAAAAAATATAACTATGATTTATAATTTTAATAGACCAAGATAAGAGAGAGAACTATGAATAAAAATAAGTACAGAAAAATAACTAGTTATATTTATTGCATCCTAAATAACCAAATGAAAATTTTGAAAATTTAACAATCGTTGCACTAAAAATCACACTAGTTTACAAAAAAGTAGGTAAAAACTCAGACAGGACATTTAACACAGCAGTGAAGATTAATCCTTTGGAATGCAAGTATAACACCATTATAGAATTTAATTAAATTAGATGAAACACATCAAAGAGCCTACATTATTTTGTTCTTTCTAGGAATAAAACTTTTCAAGCTTGTTTTAACAATTTTAATATTAGGATGAAATAACAAGAAATAACTGCAATTATCGAAATGAATTAATCCAAACTAAGCTAGCAAACACTAGTGTTGACCATGGTATCAGAGTAAATGCCCTGACGGCTCCTTCGTTAAGGGCAGCAGTAGACGAGGTCAAGGAGGGCTGCGGTAGCCCAGTGGTTAAGGTATTGGACCATGGCAGGCATGTCATGAGTTCGAGCCTCGTACCACTAAAGACCCGCCGTGTAGGGCAGCAATGCACGTTAAATCTGTCGAGAGCTGAAACGTCCTCCCGATGGTGTGGTGTGGTAGTTAGGAGAGGGGGTGCCAGCTCAGGTGTCGTCCACGTCACTTGACCATGGTTCAAAATTACGTGGTCCGTCGCCAAAAGCCCTCGTGTAGCTGAACAGTGCGACGTTAATATTCACTCACTCACTCAGACGAGATCAAACTGCGCTTACTCATTTCCTTAGTGGTCATCTGATGTTATTGACTTTTGTCGATGGCATTAAACACTTCGAAATTTGCACTAAGTGTTCTTCTGCTCAGGCCTCCCCTGGCCACATTTTATCTTATTTGGGACTTACCAGGCAGGACTTGGTTCAAGATCCCTAATTGGTTTTGAACTTCTTCAGGGTGAATGGACCCATGGACCTGATCTAGTTTGCTAATCTCGGGGACGAGAAACAACAACAGTGTTGAGTGTGTGAGGGAATATTGACGTCACGCTATTCACGAGACCATTTAGCGACGGACCTCGTAATTTTGAACCTTGGTTAAGTGTCGAGGATGATACCTGAGTTGGCACCCCCACTCCCTCTCCTAACTTCTTTATCCCACCAACGGGAGGACGTTTGAGCCACTTCAGGTTTAACGTGCATCAGCCCCTCTACACGGTGGATCGTCAGCGGCACTGGCTCGAACTCATGACACGCCGGCCACGAGTACTCTCTCCAGCCTAGTATCCTAATTGTTAGAATACGCCAAAGCAAAACAAAAAGACGCCAAGTAATGTTTTAACTGAAAAGTGCATAGATTCCTTAACATTCAACAAAGACAATCTCAACATATGAAAGCGGAAAAAAAATCCCTATAAAAATTAAAGGTTTGTTAATTTTTGTAAAGAATATATACTTTGTCGGTTCTGGATACACTCTTAATATTTTATTTTTCTCCGAAGAAAAAGAAATTATTCATGCATCTTGTCTGAGACGTTGAATTTAAAAAAAAAAAAAAACCATGAAACCATGAGTAAAAGTACTAACGGTACAATTGAATCTGAGGACCTCGAAATCAATGACTTAATCACACACACACACACACAAGCGGAAAGTTTTGAGATGTATACGAGTACAAATCTTAAAATGGTTCGAAATACTTTACGCGAAAAAAACCAGCACTTGTCCTGGAAGTTCTTTCAATGTACATGAAGATCCGTATTTTTTCTTAAGATTGAATTAGTGCACAAATTTCAAAATGAACTATAACTATTTAGTTTCAATGTAATAATGATAATGATTAAAAAGAGAGAAAGTAGCCGCCTTCTTAGAATTCACACCAACACAAAAAATATTTCATAAACGAACTAATTTAATGAAACAGGATATTATATTCAAAATATTGGCATAATATAATCAAAACGGAGAGCTCTATTTTTTAAAAAAGTATAAGAAATATTAAATCAAAGTTTTTGAAGCAAAGAAGAATTCGTATAATACAGTAAGAATATGATTAATTCGTTAAAACAAGAATACGAATAATTTATTAGAACAAGAATTTGAATGAGCCCTAAGAACAAGAACACGAATAAGTTGTTTTCCGTTAAAATCTTAGAAGTACGAAATATTGCTTATTATATATAATACACATAAAAATAGACTTTGAATATACATCACAAAACAAGATTCCAAGAACTAAATAGTTTTGCCAATTTACTAACTTAAACAGTGGTAATTAATTAGGTTATGATTTTATTTTCATATTAACATTAACAACAAAATCATAGTAATATTAATTATCTATTATCAAATGCACTGCCATCATAACGCATTTTAATGAGTTAAGTGAATTATAAACAGCAAAAAGACTTTCTTCTTTAGAAAGTGGGTATGCAATGACTCCTTCTCTCCCAAGTCGCAGACAATAAAAGAGAGGAATGAAAGAGATGATGACAAACCGGAATAAAGGTGCTTTTTCGTCCCAGTCGTCTAACGCGTGTGTGAAGTAGAGGTGGACCCGCAGGTTGGTCGTTCAAACATGCATTCATGCAAAGGTCAACAACTTGTCGTCGAAGTACAATTCAACTATCTCATGAATATATTGAGAGAGAAAATACATCAAACACTAATCAATAATATTTTTTTTAAAAATACACTACTGGCCATTGAAATTGCTACACCAGGAAGAAATGCAGATAACAAAATGATATTTAAAGGACAAATATATTATACTAAGAATGACAAGTGATTTAATTTTCAAGAAATTTGGGTGCTTAGATCCTAAGAAATCAGTACCAAAAACAACCCCCTCAGGCAGTAATAACAGAACAGCACTTATATGCTTGGGCATTGAGTCAAACAAAGATTGGACGGCATGTATAGGTACAGATGACCATGCAGCTTCAACATGATACCACAGCTCATTAACTGTAGTGACTGGCGTATGGTGACGATCCAGTCATTCGGCATCCATAGACTAGACGTTTTCTATTGATAAAAGATCCGGTGAACGTGTAGGCCAGAGCAACAGTCGAACATTTTCCGAATCAAGGAAGGTCCGTACAATACCGGCAACATTCGGTCGTTCATTATCCTGCTTAAATGTAAAAGTTTGTATGTCTCGTATAAAGAGTAGAGCCACGGGTTGTAACACACCAGAAATGTAACGTGAACTGTTCAAAGTGCCTTCAATGTGAACAAGAGGTGACTAAGACGTGTATCCGATAGCACCTCATACCATCATGCCAGGTGATGGGCCAGTATGACGATGACGAATGCGCGCTGCCAATGTGTATTCAACACGATGCCACCGAACACGGATGCGACCATCTTGATGCTGTAAACAGAATCTAGATTCACCTGAAAAAAATGACATTTCGCCATTCGTGCACCGGTTCGTTGTTGATCACACCATTGAAGACGCTCCTGTCTGTGATGCAGCGTCAAAGGTCTCCGAGCTGAGAGTCCATGCTGCAGCAACCGTCGTCAAACTGTTCGGGCAGACACTTGTTGTCTTGCAAACGACCCAATTCTTGACTCAGGGCTCGTGACGTGGCTGCACGATCCATTAAGGCCATGCGAGTAACATGCCTGTCTTCTCGGCTGCTAGTGATTGGGGGCCGTTGAGACCCAGCACGGTGTTCCGTATTACCGTCCTGAACACATCGATTTCATATTCTGCTAATAGTCATTGGATCTCGACCGACGCGAGCAGCAATACTGCGATACGATAAACTGCAATTCCGATAAGCTACAATTCGACCTTTATCAAAGTCAGAGACATGCTGGTGCACATTTCTGCTTCTTACACGAGGCATCACAACAACTTTTCACCAGTTAACAACATTCAAATGCAATTCGTGTATGAGAAATCGGCTGAATAAGTTCCTCATTAAAACACATTGTAGGTGTCGCTGCCGGCCCCTGCTTTGTCTGAATAAGCTGAAAAGCTAATCATTTGCATATCACAGCACCTTCTTTCTGTCGTTTAAATTTCACATCTATAGCACGTCGCCTTCTTGGTGTAGCAGTTTTAATGGCCAGTATAGTGAAAGTTCCTCCACAAATAAGTATTTAAAAGAACTTTTTGTGTGACGCTTTTTGAAAAGTGATTCTACTGTTGTATATATTCTTCCGAAAACATTTTAAAAATTGACTAAGTTCCAAATATCAAGGTTCGTCTGTACTGTTCCAAAACTAACAAAATTGTTTAAAATCTGAACTTAAAATATCCGACTACGTTCGGAACCGTGATTTTAAGAACCGCGCATAAATGGATAATTTTCATTATATTTAGTGTCACTTAGATTAGAATACATGTATAAAATTGTTTTAAGGACACATTATATGACAAAAAAATTATTTAAATACAATACTTTGGCAAAAAACTAACTTAGAATAACCTTTTTTCAAAGCGTTCTCCTTTTATAAAAAATGTTTCTATAATAATAATAGTTTGTGTGTGTGTGTGTGCTTATATAAAGTTAAGACTTCTCCAGAGACTCTGAACTAGGATTTTTGAAAAATTCACATTATTTTCATAGTTATCACCAATTGAAATAATTATCGGCCTTTTATTCTAAAAATTTCTCCCCTCTGTTGTAGTAAAATACGGATAAATCCCCTTCTTATATTTCAAAAATTGTAGTTTAGCCTCTGTACTGAGGTCTGAGATATATACATGCAAAATATTATTATAATAGAAGCATTTTCCATAAAAGGAGAATGTTTTGAAAATGGGTCATTCTATGCTCATTTTTTGTCAAAATATTGTTCTTAAATAATTTTTTATTGTAATACTATTCTTAAAACAATTTTATATACCTTTTCTAATCTAAGTGACACTAAATATCCTAAATATTATCCATTTATACGCTTTTGCAAAATCACGTTTCCGAACGTAGTCGGATACCATAAAGATTCCAAAAGCGTTTTTGTATACTCCTGATTAAGATCCTCTTCCTGATTAAACCAAGGGTGTCAAAGACTAACTTGGGCCAAACAAACAAGGTTTAACTTAAGGTAAGCCACAAAATAAATAAAATAAAAATCAATACTCAAAGAAATGTAAGTTTATTTCGAATAATACATTATAATAAAAATATATAAAAGAAGATATCTTCTCTGCTACTACCTTTCCTTTTTCGGGAGAAATTTTGAAATTTTGTCATATATTATTGTGTACCGATATACTGACCAGACCACACAAAAATGTTCGCTGTGGGCCACGAATTTGACAAACCCTGCATTAAACTCTTGAACGATCTACAACTATACTGTGGGAACATAGCGAAAATCTCTAAATCAGATTAACAATGATATCAATTCAATAAGCATTATCATTTAACACATAAGCATTATCATATAGCATAAGCATTATAATTTTTTAAGCATTATCATTTTTTAAGCGTTATCATTTTTTAAGCGTTATCATTTAAGCATTATCATTCACTTAAC
>BMAV01007007.1:271815-298349 GCA_019973955.1 Trichonephila inaurata madagascariensis
AGGAAGACGAAAACACTGAGGCGTAATCTATATGTTAAAAATTAAAAATCTGTTGTCCCATGAGGGTAAAAGATTGAATACTCAAATCTCACTAATTATACCTGCGTTTTGTCCCCTGTATAAACACAATCTATAATCTATGAAAATCCTCAAATGTTATCTATTCTTTCTTAATCCCTCCCCCCCCCTCCCACTATTTATTAGAATAATATAAGTTTTTGCTTAAAAAAGTAAGATTTTGAAATAGTTTTAAAAATATTTCTAAATATCTTTTTGAATTATTTTTATTATAAAAATATTTTTTAATAAATATTTTTAAAACTATTCTCGACTGCTATGTATTTAAGTGAATAACTTAAAACACAAGATATTAAATCCTATTTCATTAAGTGTACCATTTTATTCAAATATTCGTAAAGCTCGATCATTTGGTTCAAATAGTTCTCTGGTTGCTAGTAAGTGTAAAATTTGTTGTTGAGCCTTAAAGAAAAATGTCAATTAAAAGCAGTTTCAAAATTGTTTAACGTCTCTACGTTAAGAATGACGAGAAAAGTCAAGAAAATATATTTAATTTAACGGCCTTTAAACAGCTCTTTCAAATCCTTGCAGTTTAACTTTGCATCTGCTCTTGTCAAAATAACTGTAACTGATTGTCCCAAGAAGCAGAAGCGCCCTCTAGCTACCCCTTATCTTTAGTACAGGCTAGGCGAGGGAAGAACGTGATCATTAAAAAAAGGAGTTTATGTTCTTTTTTCTTAATTTTTTAATAATATTTGATGTTATTATATAATCTTTTACCTAAATTAATAAACAATTAGACTATAAAGGAGACTTTATTGACCCAAATCCTGAGTTTACCACATTTAGTTTAATCTTGAACGTCCAGCGCTATACAATTTTTTTTTATTGATATTTCAACTATAGCCCATATTAATTAAAATAATAATACATACAATTCATACATTAAGAAACGCCTTATTTTTTTAATGAATTTAAATTCCATGTATCAACGGTTATAATAAGTATATTCTATATTCTTTGCAAGGGTTTCACAGACAAATTATACAATTCAATAGTTCAGATATGATCCCTTAGTGTGGAATTATGCATGAATGTATTTATTATTGTTACACACAACACGCACACACATAAATATAAAAACTTTCCAGAATTTATCAAACGCTTTGGATTCCGGACTTTTGCAATGAGATGGATAAAAATATCTAACTAACATTTTTTTAATACCGTGATTTAAACCAGAAATTACTTGGCCCACTGAAAATAATCACGATTTTCCTCTTGCGTGGGAACCCAAACACCCCCTGGTACACACAAACCCACCCCCAACTAAACGTCTGTTAAGGGATTTCGTCACGGCCACCCTTACCACCCAAAGAACATCCATTACATTCGTTAACAAGAAGCGCCACAGGAAGAAACATCACACTAATTCTTCCGGGATCCAACCGTTGGGGGAAGTAAGAGACGTGTCGGAAGTGACGTATCTCCGTTGCACGCGCCTACGAGCAAAAGTCTGGTGACTGGCGCGTGCCAAACGTGCGCCAAGTGCACACGTGACGCCAAATGGATTAGTACAGTATCCGATCATCATTAATCCGTACTGAGAGGGGGGGGGGGGAGACGCGCGATATTATCATCCGGATTGCCGCAATCAGAAATAATGGGTGGGTGGCAAGATGATCATTTAGGGGAAAGACTAGTGCTGAGCCCTGGTTGGCTGTTTTCATTGGCCAGAAAGCGATTTCATAAGGTGCCAAGTTAATCAAAAAGTTTGAATGAAGATCGTTTGTTTATATTAGATATATATGTATATCTTGATAGATTGGTGTATCTATGGTGATATATTGTTGACCACATACAGTTCGCTCAAATATGTGATCTGATATGGAAATGCATATGTTCTAAATAAAGTTATTAGCACTGGGGTGTCTTAATGGGAGGGGAAGGTTGGCTGTTTTAATTTTATAGTTATTGAGTTATTGGATAGGATGTACTGGTAATTTAGTGCGCTTTACAAGAATGAATTAATTTGTACAACGGCTATTCTAAATTCAGTGGCGCACACAGGAATTTTTCAAGGGAGTGGGGGTCCAGGATCGAAAGTCCACCATTCTCGAATCATGCTCCAATACGCCGCCTGACATATTCTCTTGATTTTTTCGACTTTCGGGAACAAAAAACAGTAAAAAATTAATTATTGAATAAGTAATTAGCATTATTAATAAAATTAGATTTTTATAACAAATTCTTAATTAAATTTTATATGTTCCATATACATAGGATTATAATGAATCGAAAAAAAAATCAAGTGCTTTGGGGGGGAGCCCCCTTGTGTGCGTCACAGACCTCCTTGCGTACTATATAATCACAAATAGATACATGCTATGTACAGGGTAAAATTCGATTGTGACCTCATGGGAATACATGACTTACTTAGGTGTACAAGCAATGTAACCACAACACAGGAATTATGGGGTACATTTTCTATTATTGGGAGTGTATAAAATTATAAAAATTTACAAAAAGCATGGGTTACAAAAATTTGAAAAAATAGGAAAATTAAAAGTAAAATTACAAATCTTCTCGAAATGTTCGTTGGAACAAAAAGCTTATCCACATGCGTAACATAAGTGTAATATCATTTCTGTTCCATCAGTGGCCCCCCCAAGGAAGGGGGGGGGGGCCCCGGGGCCGGATCCCCCCCATAGCCTTTGAATTTTTTTTCGATTGGTTATAATCCTATAAATATGTTACGCAAAATTTAATTATGTATTTGTTATTAATCATTAATATTATTAATTAATGCTAATTATTTATTGTTTTTGTTCCCCAAAATCGAGAAAATTAGAAGAATATGTTGGGCGGCGTATTGGAGCATGATACCAAAATGGTAGACTTTCGACCCCCTTGAAAAATTTTTGTGAGCGCTCTGCTTCCATTTCTTCGCCTTCATCAGAAATAAATTCGTGTCAGTCACTGTCGTATTCATCGGTTTCAGGCAAATATCCTCATTCAGTAACTCGTTGAAATCCAATGACAATGCTCAGGGGCGGCTTGAGGGTCGGACAAACAGGACCCATGCCAAGGGCAGCTAATTTTAAGGGCGGCGTTTAGATTGAAAATATTTTTTATGTTACAAAAAATTTACATATTTTCTGAAATATTATTGGGTGTGAATTTGGTTTTCATTTAACATATCTTATTTCCTTAACTCGGCGTTTCTCACACTGGGGGGGGGGGGGGGGGGGGGGTGGGCTCGGGGGCATAGTGAAAAGTCGAAAACAAAAGATTTAAAAGAAAATACTAATTTACTGAAAGTAAACAAACAGGAAATACATTCTGACATAATAAAAAATAGAATACACATTTACACAGATATAATACACTTATAAAAGTTTCAATACTGCGTAACGTATTTCATAATTAATTTAACAATATTAAGTTAAGAACAAGTAAATAATTACCAGTGATCCCATGATTGGGTCATATATAAAACTATATACAAAAATTAATACTTATCTTCATAATTTGTGCAGTTTATAATGAATCCCTTAACTGCCGATTAAAAGTAATGCGATTCGTTCCCCGATGCCACGTAGGCCCAATGCAATTCGTTTTCCACGTAGGCGTGCTTATATGATTGGGGGAGGGGGGAGAAGGAATAAAAATAAGCAAATCCTCTGAAATAAGTACATCTTTCGCAAACACTGTCCTTTTATTGTATTCCAAAGCCTGCGGAATATTATTAGAGTGAGTGAATATTAACGTTGCACTGTTCAGCTACGCTAGGGCTTTTGGCGACGGACCACGTAATTTTGAACCATGGTCAAGTGACGTGGACGACACCTGAGCTGGCACCCCCCTCTCCTAACTACCACACCACACCAACGGGAGGGCGTTTCAGTTCTCGACAGATTTAACGTGCATCGCTGCCCTACACGGCGGGTCTTTAGTGGTACTGGGTTCGAACTCATGACATGCCTGCCATGATCCGATACCTTGACCACTGGGCTACCGCAGCCCCGAATATTATTAGAAGTGCATAGAAAAGATCGTACTTTTGACAGACGTATATATACGTCCGGGGAAAAGAACGTTTTAGCTGAGCGAGACATTTATATGCGCGGGTGGAACTTAAGAGATTTAAATCCTTTTGTAGATTTAGCATCAAAGTATCGTATTATTGAATTCAATAAATTATTATTGTATGGAGGGGGCGCGATGAAAATTATGTTTGAATATTGGGTCACAAGAATTGAAAGTTTGAGAACCACTGCCTTGACTCTGCATATTTTATGTCAGTTTTCTTTTATGTTGAAACTTGAAGGCTTCCAGGAGGTATTACATGTTAAATTATGAAATTTGATATGTTTACACATCTTTCACTAGTAACTTTCTCCCAATCCAGAAGTGAGATCACAAAAGACATTCCTTTCACCCATATGATGCCCGGTGTTTTTAATAGATAGAGAGCCACAGGCGATGTTTTATTTTAGTCTTGAGCGTAGTTAATATAAGTTAAAACAAACGCTGGTGATTCCCACCATCATTTTCGAACTAACTGGCCTGATGAAACGGGCGATTTCTTTTCACTTACATTTTACTCGTTTGAAATAATAACAGGTAATTATGCGCTTAATTTCGAATTATTTTGTATTTCTGAAGACTTGAAATAAATGTGCGTATACATGTATTATTAAGCTGCTTTTTTTTTGTTTGCAAGTATTCGTTTTATAGGTATATATCTATGTGAACAATTTATCTTTTTTTCATTATAATTTTTTGCTTTGGTGAGAGGGGCGGCATTTTCCATTTTTGTCCGGGGCGGCAAAACTGCTAGAGCCAGCCCTGCGATGCCATATTGGCAAGAAAAAGTAAAAATAAACAACAAAAATAATTATATACAAACTTTAACAAGTAATATAAAAAAATTTTAAGTCAATTCCTACTTAGATCAACAAAGAAAATTTTTTATTTTAGCTACTTTTTATTGAATAGTTACAATTAATATAAATATGTATAGACATATGACAGAATCGCAACATTACGTGGTCATTAATTTTTATTAATTATCATTTAAGTATCGCATTGTCATTCAAAACAATCGTGTATATAATATTTCAGTTCAACTGAATGCACGTGAGAAAAAAACCTTTTCAAGTTTTGACACGTCGCCAAAAATGATGCCAACGTGGCTGTATTTGTAATTCTTTAAATAATTACTTTTAATCAATTAATTTTTATTAGTTATAATTAAATTATTGTATTGTCATCCAAAATAATCATGCATATTAAATTTCAGCTCAATTGAGAGCTTTAAAATGTATTTTATTAACGACTGAAAATTCCACTAAGATAAATAAATAAACAAATTAATTAATTAATAAATAAATAGAGAGTGTGAGTTAATAGTAGGAATTGAAAAAGCGAAACGAAACACGAACGAACGTGTGCCTTAGCGCCAAAAGGAAAAATGAAATGTGCGTCGTAACGTCAAGGTCACTATCCCTAGAAATCTGGGACATCTGAGGATACCAGAAAACGCAGTCTGTTACGCATGGGTATCCGTAAATATCTCATTCGAATTTGCTGACGGTAAACAGCAATAAATTGAATTAAAGTTTTGATAAATGAACTTATTTTTATTTCACGCAAAATAAATCGCATTTAAAAAAAAATGTTATAATTTTTCATTTAAAACAAAATATAGAAAGGCTATTTTTGAAGTAATATGATAAATGTAATCATTCGTTTTCCGTTGAGTGCACAGCTAACATTAGATTTGTATTTGTTGCTGTACTCGTAAAATCCAGATTCAATTTCAAATATGATAATTAGGTAAAGATGCCCAAGTATTGAGATTTTTCAGAAAATTTTTCAATGTAGAAAAAAGTATTTTATTAAACAGGTACTTTTAAATCACACACACAAATAACTTTTGCTTACCTATGTGCGCTATTATTATCGGCAAATATGTAGTTTTTTAACGAAAGTTTCTGTAAAAATCAAAAATTGGCAACAATAAGGCGCATGAAATGATTGGTTGAAAACCCATGATTGGATTTATCATGTGACTATGACGTCACATGAATTTAATTCACAGCTAACAAGTAATAAAGTTTTTTTTAATGTCAATTTCTAGAAAAACGTACTGGCGCCATCTGTTGAAGCCAGTTGTAACTTCGACAGAAATAACCAGAATAAATTTAAAATTAATAACAAGTAATATAAAAAAAATTTCAAGTCAATTCCTACTTTGAATGGATGAATAGAAAGTAGTTTATTAACGATTGAAAATTTGAATAAGTTATATAAATAAATATATACATGGGGAGAGAGTGAACTAATAGTAGGAATTGAAAAAAGAGCATGATTTGTCTGCATTGTGCAATTAACAATGCAAACCCGGTTCGGCTGAAAAACAAGTTTTCGACGCCAACTTTTGTCTTTGTTTTAACAGTTACATTGTTACAATAATAGAGACGAATCTAAGATGGCGTCAGAAACTGATAAAAATGAAACCAACATGGCTGTATCTGTAATTCTTCGAATTAGTTTCAGTCAATTAATTTTAATTAACTATAATTCAATTATCGTATTTTTACCCAAAACAATAGTGTATAGAAAATTTCAGCTCAAACAAGCGTTTTAAAATGTGAGGAAAAAAACCTTTTAAAGTTTTGACACAAGTCGCCAAAAAGGTCACTAAGTCGCCAGAAATGATGCCAACGTAGCTGTATTTTTAATTCTTTGAATAATTAGTTTTAATTAATTTTTATTAATTATAATTAAATTATTGTATTGTGATCCAAAATAACTATACATATAAAGTTTCAGCTCAGTTGAGTGCTTTAAAATGTATTTTATTAACGATTAAAAATTCCACCAAGATAAATAAATAAATCTATAGAGTGTGAGTTAATAGTAGGAATTGAAAAAAAGACTTGACAGTTGGCACTTAAAAGTTTAAATAAAAGGTGAATCTATCAGGCCACATTATTTTAAAAATTTGGGAGAGGCAACACATTTTTTTGGTAAATACTAAATATTAGCACTTAAAAATAACTAGATAAAAACGCAAGAAATATGAATTATTTTAATATTTTTAACACGGACTATATGAAACTGAAATTTTTTCCTAAAACGTCCAGTTTAAGTGAGGATCCTTAGGAAATACCCGAATCAAATAACAAAAAAGCTTAACACTCCCATCATCAAAAATTAGTTTGAAGATTGAACATCGTGTTTTTATATTTATATATAATACACCAATAATATTTCTTTTTGAATCAATATGTTCTGTATACATTAAATATATTCCATGTATTATTTGTCTTTTATACTGTAAAGTGAAACATTTTTCACTCAATCTAAAAATTACTAAATACAATTTTGTATACACACATATGATAATTCTGTTACTCATTCATTATAATATATGTAGCACTATTTTTATATACAGTGAAAATCGTTTAACACGAAACTAAGGAAACTGAAATATTTTTTTTGTGTTAAATGATATTGCAATATATATATATTCAACAAAATTAAGTTTATTAGAGTATATTGTATTAACATAGATGTATATATATGCATGCATTTAATAAAAATCAATGAAACAAAACATCACAAGAATTTAATGAAATTATAATATATAGTTTTTGAATTTTTTGAAAAGCAAAACATTTATTGAGTTTTTGGAGAGTAATATGATATTTTTCTTTGCATTACCTTTTTAGCATCAAATTGTTTGACATTGTCCATTTTGTTATTCATTTCACTATTGGAATGTGCGTCTAAATAATTGCGCATATTCTTCATGCTGTACCTCATTTCGGATGACATGGGAACAGGAGCTACATTATTCATTTCATTTTCGTCACAGGAATCTGAATCAATGATATTTTTTGAGCTTTGAACAAACTCCAGAATGTCTTTGTCTTCCATATATATAATTAGGACTGTACCTACATTATCATCATCTACTGCAACAAATTCTTCCAATGATACAATAGGACAGTCCAATAATACAGAAACTTTTTCAAACATCTCATTAAATATCTAGTGTTTGCACATTCCTAGAAAGGAAATCTTTCGTGTTAAATAATGTTTGTTTCGTATTAAGAGAAAAAAAAAATACTTGAAAATTCATAGTAGTTTGTCCGGACCGTTGTATTATTTCGTGTTAACTGATATTTCGTCTTTTGCGTTATCACATTAAACTTATTTCCCTGTACGTAATTTTTCTTTTAAAAGAATTCACTACTCGAGAAAAAACACAAATAAAATTTTAGAAATGATTTATTACAAGACAGTTTGAGAGTATATACAATTTTTTTTTATGTACAATGTGGCTTAAGTAGCACCAATATGGACAAATATTTTCACACTGGCTCCATGTGGCCAGTTCTGGACAGAAAGTTTGGCTACCCCTTAGTAGAAGGGATGTACCACAGGACTAATACAATAAAAAGATATACCATTGCAAAAATTCCTACACAACACAAATTTTTGTTAACTAAACATGATCTCTCAATAATCTAATGAAATTTTGGGAAAAACGATTAAGAATATAATTATAAAAGTTTACATCTGCTAATTTATAAAAGAAAAAAATAATGGAAACATTGACGATGGCCTCTATAAGCTACAATAAATACAAATATTTATACAAATAAATGCAATGCCTTTAGTTGTAATGAATATCAGTCATCATAGGAGATACCTCAGATTTTCCCCATGATTACAATGATCACTTATATTTCCACAAAATGATTTTTTTTTAATGAACATACAAGACAGGAGCTTTATGTTATCTTATTTTTATAAGAATGAGTAAGAAAAATGCAATTCTCTATGCATAGTAAATGGCTAATATTACCCTAAATTAGCAGTTAAGAGTTATTAATGACTCCAAAGAATAATGTATCAAAAAACGTGGTATATAACTGTCATCTTAAAAAAAAAATTTAATACCATGTCATAATAATGATTTGAATACAAATTTCTAATACAACTATTTGATTAATAATTTCTTTCAGGCTAAATATGTTTAGGCACTTAATTTTCTTTATTAAACACAAATTAATACTATTTCGTCATCTTCAATTTACATTGATTTATTAGTAAGTAAACGATATAACTTTTTCTAGAAGAGACCAACGCTTATTAAATGTAAACATCTAACCTGTCTTTACATTTTACCTAACGCTACTTCATTAGGTTTTACAAAATATGAGGGAAATATATATATTAAAAAAGGAAATGTATTGATTTTTGAAGAATCTATCTTCTAGTTCGACTTTTGAAAAATTAAATACATAATGATAAAAGCAAATGGAGAATTATTATTAGTAATACCTCTTAAAGGTTTTTAGATGGATTTCAGTAAAATTTCTAAAAAATTTTGGAGATTGAATTAAAATAAGTAATAATAAAAAGGGGGTACTTGCATATTATTGCACCAATCCAGAACATAGATGAAATGACCAATACCTGTTACACAAAGACCAGTCATTTTGTAGGCCAGAGTTTACACATGGTGCTCAAAAGTAACAAGTAATAAATCAGTTTGTTGTTAAGTCATCTTGTACAGTGGTAATTTTTGTTTGGCAAAAATAATCAACATAATAATACACAAGTACCAAAAGAAAAAAAAAAATTATTTTTTTGAATTAACAAACATTTGGCATCAAGATTTCCTTACTATAATTTTAATATAACTTTTAGTGGGAATAATTTAATGAATGTACACACTGTACACAAAATTAGACCAGAACACAAAGTAAAAATAAATCAAGGGATTACATCATAACATTTGACTATAGAATGTAATAACACTGCAACAGAGATTTACACTCTTTCATAACATTCAAATAGCATTTGAACTCTTTATTTATATATATAAAATTATTTTCTGCAAAAGATTTAGTGCAAATCCTTAACATGTGAATTTGACAACACATTAGTTCTTTTTAAGTAAAAAACTTCCTAACACATTGGAATGTTAAAAAATTTCTTAGAATTAATTACAGGGTTAGCTGGTAAAGGAGTTAAACAATTGATAGAAAATTTTTCTTTAAAAAATTATGAACAACATTTTGGAAAAGGTGATTATTTGGAAAAAGTACACCATTATACAAAAGCTTTATTATAAAATTAAACAAACATTAGAAAAAAAAATGAAAAAGGATTTTGGCACAAGAATAAGCAGCTGCATTGCAGACCACACAGAAAATGAAATCAGCTGCCAAATATGGTTATCACAAATTGCAGAACTATGAAGTTCAATATCAGTTTTTGCTCTCCTCCATATAAAACTACAAAAGTAGTATAAAAAAAAGTGTTTTACAAATTTACTAAAAAAGTTTTGTACGTGTAAAAAAAAGAATAAAAATGAGATTACACAACTTTACATAAAATAGCGATAAATACACAAGGGAAAATTTTATTATAAGAAACATACAACACAAATACTATAAAGACTGAAATTTAATGCATTAAATTAAATAAAAATTAGATTTATATGATCAATAAATTTAGAAAATAAAAATTAGATTTATATGATCAATAAATTTAGAAAAAAAGCTAGTTATTTATTAAAAGAAAATCCCAAGCACAATGTATAAAAATTAAAAATCCCCAAACTGCAAATCAATAATATTAGGAAAATTCTACATTACCTTTTCCTGTAATTAGAATTAAAAGACATAATTAAAATTTAATCAAATTTAAAAATCATTTTACCGGCATTGAATTGAGAAAATGAATTTCTATAATAAAATAGCTAATACATACACAGTAAAAACTCTTTTAAATGCACAGTGAAAGTGAGAAGTGTGTGTGTTACTTTTTTTATGTATGTGTTTTCCAATACTCTTAAATGGAAAAATTACAACAGATAAATTGGCGCAACTTTTTACATCAATTCATTTTGAGACAATTAAAAAAAAATAATGAATAAAAAGGGATTTTAAAATAAATATCAAATAATGTACACATATTTAAATAATTATATAGTTGATTACTAAGTCTTTTGGGGGTGGTCCCATTTCAATAAATATGTTGATGGATTCAAAAAAGGTCCTAAAAGTGGAAAAATTTCTCTTCAATAAAAATAATGCATTAGAATTTGTAAAGTCTGTGCTTCACATCATAAAAAATTGTATAATAACACATGCTGAAATACAAAAAAGGAATTTATAAAATTAAATCATAATATGTAACAAATGTAAGAATTGCTTTTAAACCCAAAACTAAAAAGATTTTCTTGTTCATTTGACATTAAACAAAAAATAAATAAGTAAAAAAAAAGCATGCATACGATTTCTACATATGCACACATTCAAAGTTAATCAAAAGAGTTTTCACTGTTCTGTAAATCTTCACTTCACAAAAGAATCAAAATAAACTAATGGTCAATTCTTCACAGAAAAAAAAATGTCACAAGAAGCTACAAATGAGTAGAGCAAAACCTGTCATTAGAAAACACAGCTGGAGGCTTCACCTCAACTCCTTCATAGTCAGCATCACTACAGTTAGCTTCACTATCATCAATTTCACACACAGCTCCAGAGATATCTGAGAATGAAGCATTAGTCGAAGTGTAGCCTCCAATCGACATGGACATCGAGTCCAGACCCGATGCGTCGACTGGGACATGAAATCCACGCCCTCCCTGAGGTGGGAAGCCATACGTCATGACTTCATCATCCGAGAGATCACAAATTTGTCGTTGGTTGTTGTTCCAAGTGTGATCTGGACTTGTGTTGGCGGTACTGGTAGTATGAGTGGGAAGGTAAGAATTGGGATGCCGTTGGTACTTGTGGGGCGATGCTGGAAGACTGTCCGTCCCATCATCAGCGAATTCAAGGTCAGTCATACCCAGAAGATTTTCAAAGTTTGGTGCAGGAGGGACACTGTCACCGAAGTCAGTGTCATTGTTTTCTGAGTCACCAACGTATTCCGAGTCAGGGCGGTCAAAGTCCAGGCTACCGGAATGGTTGCTGGAAGCTTTTGTGTTGTGTCCATCACCATTTTTGGGCAGTAGTTCAATTTGGCTGGCACGGCTGTTAGACTCTGTGCTGGGTATGCTGGAAGAGTCCCTGACTTCTTTCGTGGATACTTCGACTATGTTGGACAAAGGCTTCTGTGATGCAACGGCCCAATCGGAACAATCCCATATATAACCTAAAGTCAGAATCAATAACTTTTAATAAAGGACAGTACTAATTGAATCTTATTTTATGAAATAAAACATCAAAATAAAATATTACGTTGCATTAAAACAACGTTTTATAAAGCAAACATTACCATGACATAAATTATTTAATTTTCAATTAAAACTTTTTAAAGTTATATTAAAGCTAAAAATGAATTAAAAAGCTGCATATAAATCTTCATTGAACTGAAAAAAAAAGTAGTTGGTATTTTCTTTAATTAGTGGAATTTTAAACATTATAAAATAAGAGGAAGTGAGTTTTGAATCACACACACAATACCCAATCCAAATAATATCTTTAGTTTAATGCAACTTTTTTTCTCTTCAATAAAACTACTTTAGTTTAATACAGGGGGATAAACAGACTGAAAAAGAAAATTTTTCTTACTCTCTACTGGTATATATATTCTTTTATAATTATACTGGTATATATATCTACTTATGTAATATATTATCAAAAGTGTTCAATATAAAATATTTTCAAACATACAAAGTGTTTGCTGCAAATAATTTGCGAATCAGTAAACATATTACTAGCAAAGCGCAAAAAGTAATTTTTCAAAATTCAGACATTATTACTATATTATTTGATAAAAGTTAACTCTGTTTTTAAAACAAAATATTTCTTACATGTTTAGAAAACATTATCTCAAAAATCCTAAAACTACTGATTTTATTTATGAATGCATTCAAATCAAAAATGAATTCCAGTTTAAGCAAAATTTGTATAGCCAATGAAACAATATGTTACAGAACTGGTCACAAAAGTACATTACAAAAAATGTATATCTTGATTAAAAGACAAAAACTTCCTTTATTCAGAAAATCAATTTTCCACAGTGGTTTATCTTAGATTGCCTAATATATACTAATTTTTAATTACCATCCATGCATACCAGTATCCATATCACGTGCGTATCAGTAGTATAGATCAAATAATACATAATCACATTCAGAGGATGAAAAATACACCCAACTCTTTAGAGGTTTGAAGTAAAATAATTAAAGAAAAAAAAAGACTTTTTTAAACACGTTTTACTTATTCTAACACGATTCAAGACTGCTGACGTTACAATTTGGTAGTGGAAGCAGACACTAGATGGTGCCACCAATGAAATGGCTTCCACTATTGGGGGCTTGCCGTGTCTGTAAAGGCTTAGTTGCTAATACATAGCCCATTGGAGAAAAAAAGACTGCTGAGGTTCTTAGTTCTTGCTTTGCTGATGAATTTAGAGGATTTTTTTAGGATATGTAAACTCTAAAGAAATCCATGAATTGACGATTGACAAATTACTAGATGAGAATGACCATGATTATGAGGATTAAGTTTCAGGGAGTTTTAAACTTAGTGAATGTCTGGAAAATTCTTTTTTAAACACTGATATATACTTAGGCACATTCTAAAACAAGTTTTTTTTTAGCTGGGTACAAATAAATAATTAAAATAGGAGGATAAATAAATAAAGGGAATATTGGTTATTTTTAGAAATTACACAAATCATTTTAGGGAAAAATTTCAATCGCTCCATAAGGTATGAGTAAGCTGTTAAGATATTCTTTTTACTAGGAATCATGGATAAATCAGCAAAAAAACAAAAAACAAAAAATCAAGGCCCAATCATTTTAATGAGGTATTACGAATAAATCTGTCAAAATATAGGTTTTAATGCATTTAATACTAAATAAAAATTTTAATTGCAAATTTAAAAACATTGTGATAAAACATTCAATACCACAAAACATTTTTTAAATAAATGAAAAATACCCAAAATGAGATTACTGAAAGGAAATTTTATTGGAATTTAAACATTGTGAATGTGGTAGATCTTTCAAATGAGGAAGGAAATTTAGACTGATTTTGCAGCAAGCAAAGATTTTCATTACCAACAAATATAGCAAAGAATAATTAATACTGCCTCAAGTATTTTTGATTTAATGTAATTCTTTCTAAGATAATTTTATGTGTTCTAATTTTATTCTAATTATCAATTGCAACATGTATCAACTTAACATTAATACTAAATATGTAAATTTATACTAATTGCAAAAATGTTAAAACACATCAAAGTAAATACACATATCTCAGGAATTACACAGTTGAGTTTACATCACTTCTTTCACAAGGTTTCCTGAATTAAACAAAAATTTTTATTACATAATTTTTAGGCAGCATGAAAACCCTTCTTTTTCACATAAATCTACTCTCATATCAGTTTTGTACAATTTATTAAGGAACATATTCACTATATATACACTGGGGTAGGTAGTCCTGAATGGGCTCTTTATCAAAATTCCTTGGAAGTTCTTTTTTGTGTGGGTCTACTTAACACTTCACGATTTTTAACTTATGCATTTTGGGGCATCGTTTCATTGATATGGCGGTAGCTATGCCTTTGTATGTATAAAAAGAGTTGGATGTATCACTGAGTTGGAATTTTGTACTCTAAATTTCTACCACAGCATCGGAATTCAGAAAGCCTCCATTTCATAATATAATACAGGAATTTGAGTTGTATTGAAAATAAATCCTAGAAAAATTATATACATGCAGTGAAGATTACATTGAGGATATCTGAAATGGATGTTTGCCTATGACTTGGAATTTAACATTATGTTATGATTAAAACAATAATCAAAAAAGTCTAAAAATAAAATTCTTCGTATTGGGTATCACTAATGTGATATTCTAATTTGTGTCAGCTTAAAATACTAATTTGATCACAGAGTATTACAGAAGCATGTGCTCCTCATTCTAAACTTGACAAAATTTTTTTTAACTTGGATCAAAATTAAGAGCAATTGAAAGGGACATGAATTTTTTTTAAAGACCCCAAATCTTAACATATTCATAATCAATTAGTTTTTTCTGTTTTTTTTAAAAAAGTTTTCATTTAAAAAAAAATTACAGTAACAGAAAACTATTTTAGTCTTTGGTTTACTAATGTTTATTATAAATCCATAATGATTTAAATCATTATTAGACATTAGTAAGACAAATCAATAGGATGTTTAAGTCAAATATTTATATTAAATTTCAGATATATATCTGATAAAAAAAAAACTGCACAGATTGGAACGTTTAGAACATTAAAAATAGTAACCCTTCAACATATTAACTGTAAGGCAAATTGAGATTTCATTTTTTTAATCAAATAATTAAATATTTTTTTGATCTTATAGTATATATCTATGAGATCTTTAAACAATCTCCCCAGAACTTATTATTCAAATATCTCATACTCTAGAAATGATATTTGAGAATACATTTGAACACTGATGCATTCAACAGTTAGATTATAAGAATGCACAACAATTTGTCAAAGACAGGCCCGCCACATACGAAGAGCTTCAGGAACTCAATTAGATTAAACCGACAAAATTTGAAAAATGTTTCTATTAAAGAGAAATGTCATGCAAAAATTTGTTTGTAAGCCTTATTTGGAATGCAGCGGACCTGGTAATAAATATTTATCATTAAATTTATTCTAATCTAGAAAAACAACCAATTTGAACAAACTGAAAATTTAATATATTTTAAAGTACAGCTAGTACTATTTATAGTCATGGAAAAATAAAAAGCTTTTTGATAAATCTAAAAACTATCCTTTGGAAAAAAAAATAAAAATTCATGATTTATACATCCGATTTATTTTACATTTTTCTAAGTGATTCTATATAAGTGGTACAATTATTTTTTTTCTCAGTTTTAATTAAATACTCTGTGGAATGGAAATGTTTTCTTCCATATAAATATTCAATCTAATGTTTTAAAATATTTTTCTAAAATACTTTTAACTATTCAAATTTTAAGGTACTGTAAAATTACAAAAAGTGAATATCCCATATTTGATTTCACAAAAAACTTAATAGTCAATTTTACAAATTATAATTATTAATTTAGAAACTAGTTAAATAGTTTGCTATAAGTAGTACCAACTGTAACTTAAATTAAGCACAGTCAAAACACTATTTAACAAATATATACTGTAAAATTTAGTCTTAAATTAAATTTTAAACTTGATATATTCATATATATTTTAAGGGAAAACAAATGAATTTGTTTTGCATGAACATATTAAATTTTATGTTTTATGAAATCTTTTTTAAAATCCTATCAAATTATTTTATTTCATTGTGTTGTATGTATATATGTTACATGAAATATATTAATATTTTGAGAAAAATATAAAACAAAACTTTCTTTTCTCTCTCAAAATATTTATAAGGAAAACTGTGTATTTGGATATTATTTTACAACTAAGACACAAAAAACGTAATAGACTACTAATTTTTGGCTTTCAATAAATGTTTAGTTTTTTGTTTTTTTTTACAATTCTTATAATACATAACAAATTCAGAAAAATCAGACATTTTTTTAAAAAAAATTAAAATATGATTACTCATTTTTACAAATAATTTGCTTTTAGACATTTAGTCAAGATCTAAATTTTATTAAATAGAGTCTTGACTGTATTGTTTCTAAATACTAAATAAAAGAAGTTTTTAAATATGCACCTGTAAGTGCATAGTGTCATGTTTCTTTGTGTTTGATATTAGGCGATGTCACCATACCAACTAAATTTTTCATATCCTTTAAAAAAAAAAAGAAAAACATAAATCATGAATCAACTTTAGGTACTATTTGTCAATGAAAGTGACAAAAAAAGAGGGGAGAGAAAAAAACAATACTTATAAGAATGGGGGAAAAATCATTTCGATACATCCAAAATTCTAACTGAAGTTCTAATGTTTAAGTAAGAAATCCCTTAAAAATAACACTTATAACAAAGCATGCTACATTAATATGTGTCAAAACAACATTTAGTGCAAAAATTTAATGATTTAGAATTATTTTGAGAATATATCAAGAAGGCAGAGGTGAATAACATTTCAATTCAACATACATGCTTCTAGATGTAACATTAAATGCGGTTTAGGTGAAGAATTCAATAAGCTTCACATGCATAAAAATCAAAACAAGGAAATGTGCAGTGATAAAAAAAATTTAATTAATAATAATAAAAAACATGTCAAACATAATAAAAAGCAGTTTTACAAATGAATACAGGGATATAGAAAAAGAAGACAGAAATCATAAGAACACAATATTCAGAACTGTTAAACACATAGAAACATATACCACACTGGGAAGATAAAAACATAAAAATTTCAAATATGATAATTTTATATAATTTTTTGAGACAAAAAAGAAACTTTTCTTTCTATTCCTTCCATATTGATTTCAACTTTTAAAGATGAAAACATCGAATACTAAAAAAATTGCTGCGCTCTTACAAAGCTTTTCTAAGAGACCAAGCATATGATGAAACCAGGGTCATCTTAAGGCATGGACCAACTGGGTCCAGGTCTAAAGCCTTACCTCATTCTCAACTTAGCCTTAAGAAGGTAACGATTCGAATAACTTGAAAGGTCAAATGTTTTCTTTGAAAAACTGGGAATTTCAGATGATGTATTAACTGGTAATATGTGATGACCATCGTCCATGTATAGGCCTAGGTCTACCATCATTACTTTTTCAGTCAAAAGGTGGCAATCAATCGAACCAGTTTGTGTGATTGTAAATCATGCACATTTATTTGTTTCGGATTATTGTTTGTTCAAGTATTCGACAATGTATGCTATGTGCTGTCTAATTTAAGGGTCATAAGTGAGACCTACATTTGTGTAGGGCCCAGGACCTACTCTTTTGCAAAGGGGCCCAGAACCTCAAGATGTTTTAAGACGTCTCTGGCTGAAACTTATGATATCTTCAGAAATTTACTATCTATTTCAATTTATATTATTCATATTGACATGTTCAGCAGTTTTAAAATAATTTTTTCTATAATCTTTGCATCCTTTTTTTACATGCCCTGTATTTCAAAGAACATCTAAGGTGTTAAATAAATTTTAAATTTCAGAATTTGCATATTTTATTTGAAAGATACTGCAATTGTTAGCAATATCTCAATCTCATGGCAAATAAAAGTAGTGAAACGTTAATCTTTTAATAATAAAAGTGAATTATTTTAAAAAAAAGAGCGAACAATCCATGCTTCAGGCAGCGGTGATGAAGTCATGCGAACGACAAAGGAAAAAAAATTAAACATAAAAGTACCTTCCGCTGTGTTTCTTCTCCCACTTTTGTTCTCGGTTGCTGTGTAAGAATGAAGATATGAAATTAAGGGCAAAAGATTGCAGTAGATTTGTTGAACATTCACATCTTGATATCAAATGAAAAATAAACAAGCAAACCAAAACAAAAAATAGAAACCAATTATTTTTATCTGCATCTACCTTTCTCTGCTCATGTAATCATAATAAATGTAAAACAGAAATCAATTTAAGCATTTTAAAAATTCAAGCCCAAGCCTTATTAATTAGGCATTACAAATTTAAAAATGCAACAAATAAAATGTAAAGTACAAAGCTTATAAGATGGAATTGCATATTGTAATTTTTTTGTTCTTCACTTATCATATTTAGAATTTTGCAGATTAATAAATGATTATGAATTGAACTTATTTAAATAAACAATTACAAAATTCAACATTAAACAATGATTACTTGAAGCTTCTTTGAACTGATAAAACAGTTCAAAACCAGCTTAGGCAAGCTCAAGGTCAAGAAAGCTGACATTAAACTAAATGCAATAAATAACCATAAAAAAAGAAATACTGGAAACTACTTTATAAAGAAATACAAGAAATGGTAATCACATTTTATTCATAAATTATGTAGAAATGATGAAGTACCAGTTTTAACGGTACTGGGTTTTTTTGAAATACCAAAAAAAATTGAAGTTTAATTATTTAAACTCAAATGTGTATGATGCTATTATTTTTTTTTTAAAGTCAACCAATTCTGTTGTAATTATAACTGTGAAACAAATACTTCTATTTCAGTATAAGATGAACAAACATTGCTAATAAGAGTCCAATTTCCAACACTAATTACTTACATACTTGTTGTAAGACAAAGTTCAAAAAGCAAACTTTTATCATAATGTCATGATTAATGATAAAAATAAAGCAAGATATGCAAAACAGTTTTAACAGTACATACAAGCTTTTAGAATAAATATATAAAAAAAGACATATGAAAAATATTTTAATCCATATCATTTTGCTGCATGAAGAACATATTGGTAATAATATCATTACTTTCTGAAATGAATAACCTTAATAAAGGTCATTTCTCCTTTGTTAAAAAGTGTACTCAACAAGCAGGCCTATTAAAAATTTTCACACATAAAATCTAATTGATTTAAATTTCTTGACTTAAATGTAAAAATGAGCTGAAAAGTAAGATTACTGAAATAAACCAAATTGCATTAAAAAAGAACAAAAATTAAAAAAAGAGGCAGATAGCACTGCATACCTGGCATGTCATCTACAGAGTTAAGGCTTAAGACTGAAGGCACACCAAGGCTGGACGGACCACGAGAGGGCACAACTGGAGCAGGAATGGTGTTTAAACCAGGAACATCACCAACTTTGCGCATCTGAAGATCTGAAATAAAAAAAATTCAAACACTTCAAATGTGCTAAAAGTCACACACACAAATATTACTTTTATTTTCAAAATGGCTTTTATTTCAAAAACCAAGGTAAAAATAAATTTTGTAATTCACTACATGAATCTAATAGAGAGAAACAAACTGTTTAATTTAAACACATAATTATAATACCTTTAAAAAAGTTAATGTTAAAATAAACTTATATAAAACACAACAATTTAAACTAAATTCATAATTCCTTTTTTAAAAACAAAAACTGATTTAATCAATTTTTAATGAAGGCTTATTGCTTTTAAGTCATCTTTTTGTATAATAAGCTAAATATATTAATAATATTAATCATGACAAACAAGTTTTTTTTTTTTAATAATTTCAATATTTATAAAATTTTTCTTAAATTAATTTTAAGATACATGCATTAAGACTATTCAAAATTTTGTCTTTATTTAAAGCATTAAATAAATAATTTTGAGATTTATAATAAAGGAAATACTAGGTATCTGATTTCAAATACATATACAACTGATTTTAAAAAATGTTGATGATCTACTTTAAATGAAGGAAAAAGAAATCATACCTTTTGGAACTTTGCTTTCATAAAGCTTGCTTTTTGATTTTAAATGATCTTTTTCCCAATTCCCCTTTAAGACAGAATCATTGTCTGAACTGGACGGAGGAGGTGGCACCAATGCAGGAATTGCACAACTCATAGCAGGTTTGCTTATGTTTTGCACATAGTCATTGCTCTGACGAGGAAAATTCTCCAAGTCATCTGCAGCACTACCATAACTACGAACTGTATCAAAGTTGTTGAGCGCATTCACCGAGTCCTGAGTACTAGGAGTATAAGAAGCTGGTCTTGGCGGCAATGGAGGAGTGGTGAAGCTAGTAACTTCTAAATTGCTAATTTTACGATTCAAATTATCCTTCTCGAAAACAGAGTTTTTTAAAAGGTATTCATTGGTAGCTGCATCAAGAACTTCATTATTAGGTCTAAGCTGTTGCCGTTTATGTCGATATCGCCAACAACATACAATGACCATAGCTAGGAGGAGAATAAAAAGAACTACAAGGGAAATACCTATAATCTCTTCAACTGTTGTATTCCAACTGGAAGATGTTATAGAGGTGGTAAAAAGATGTTCATTACATAAGGAACCAGTCATATTAGGAGGACAGTGGCATTTAAAACTACCCTGAAGATTAATACATGCACCACTGGCACAAGGAACTGTTTGGCATTCATCTATGTCATACTGACAAAGCTCTCCATAATATCCATGACACTTGCACACAGGTCCAGAAGTACCTTCTTCACATATACCACCATTATTACAGGGGCTGGGTTTGCAGTAGCGCCCAAATTCACATCTAGGACCATTGATCCCAGAGCTGCAAGTACAA
The DNA here is from genome assembly GCA_019973955.1 of Trichonephila inaurata madagascariensis. NCBI lineage: Eukaryota > Metazoa > Arthropoda > Arachnida > Araneae > Nephilidae > Trichonephila > Trichonephila inaurata. The sequence continues at coordinate 292,980 of BMAV01007007.1, forward strand.
ATGAATTTGTGATCCACATTGTGGCACATCCCCCCATTCAAGCAAGGATTCGACGCACAAGGATCCAAGTCTATTTCACAATGGCTGCCCTGGTACCGAGACAAACACTGACAAGTAAAGCCTGAATTGGTTGGTACACATGTGCCCCCATTAAGACAGGGCTGGCTGCTGCATATTCCTAAGTCTAAAAGAACACCACAATGAAGTTCCATTTTTTTGAATCTGAAATGAAAATGACATATACTTTATGAATGCACAAAAAATAGTTGAATCATCATACATTTTGACTAAATTATGCTTATCAGATAATTTAAGAGAGAACTAAATCTGTAAAAAGAAAAAATCAAGCACATAACTTTTTCTTAAAAAAAATTAAATTTAGAAAAGCATTTGAAAAACTGAATGAATGATAATCAGCTAATTATTTGATAAAAAAAGCTATTTAATTCAGAAAACTGATTAAATATATATATACAAATCATTAATCAAAAACTTATACAAATCATTAATCATAAAATAATACAGTTTTAACTTTCAATAATATTACCTCAAATTTTATTTCCTTTTTATAACAATTTTTAATATAAGCAACTGTGAAAACCAACAGTGCACATCCTGAATTGTAAATATTAGACATATTACTTTTACACAGCAAGAAATATAAAGTACAATTAGATGTTATTCCATATTCTAACCTATAAAAATAGAAAATGTATTAAAAAAATTAAAGATATTTAAAAACCATATTTAATGCAAAAATATCTTTATTTAAGGTACAAAAAAAAAGTAATTTTTTTTTAAGAAACATTAATTTTTTTCTTAATTTTAAATTAGAAATTCAGATGTTCCATAACATTTATATCTATAGATTATGGAATTTTGAATGATTGTAACATGAAAGTATACTTCATTACTTTTGTCAGAAAATATTTATTTATTATATTGTAAATAAAATAACAATAATAATAATGAATACTAAAGCTTTCCAGCAAATTGTTGAATAATTTATGTGAATTCTTAAGCAATAGAAAATATCTTTATATGCTACAAATAATTAAATTATCAGAACAGTATTTGTTGCAAATGACAAACAAATAATTTACAAATAGAAGTAACCATGATGAAAGCAATTTGAAATGAATCAATCAGCTCATGGTTTACCACATGCATTGACAATATTATAGAAACAGATTTCCTAAGCGATTTTTTACTGTAAGTATAAGATAAAGCTTTCTAGGTATTGTTGAACTGCTTCATACAAAACTGGTAAACTGTGACCTTTAAATGATTTATGCATACACATTTTTTAAATATGAAATTAATGTTAGATATAGCTTAGGATCAAAGAGAATATTTACATTTATACAGAAACATTTCAAAATGAATTTTTTTTAAACTTATATTCTGCACGTGAAAAATATTTAAAAATACAAAACAAGGTTCTACAAAATTTATCAGACCCTTACATAAATATATTAATACATGTAACACATGCCAATCATACTTAGAGGCTTTGGAATTGTATTATAATAAATGAATAACATTTATGACTTTTTTACCTATTCAAAGTGGCAACAGCAGTGTTTCCATTTACATGCAAAGGCAAAGATATTCCATCAATCTGAATGTCATCCATGCATCCAATAAATCCCATTCTGATATCTTCAAAGCTCAGAGTCTCCAAATTGGTTCGAACTTCAGCACCAAAATAAATATCACTACCATCTAAGTTAAGCACTTCATGAGGGCCATGGGATTTACCAGAAGCTCGAAGACGTTTATCCAAAATCATCTCAGCAGATTTTCCACGACGCTCCACTCTTACTTTGTGCCAGTTGCCATCATTCACTTTTACCTGTTCAATGCGTAACTTGCCTTCTCCACTACCACAATCAAATCTATATTGTATCAAGCCATTCATAACCTACAGTGCAAATTGTAATAAATTAAATATTTTTTTTGAATTACCTATATAATAATAAAAAACAACAATGTAAAATAAGCAGCAATTCCTTTGGTAGCATGTTAGGAAAATCAAGAAAATTTAGATTTATAAATAATTTTTTCAAATAATGTAGTTTTGCAATGAATTAAATGAGTGAATAGAAGGAAGAAAAGACTGGATTATCAACTATTCCAAAAGTTTCATTTATATTTTAACATGTATGTACAATGACTTTTTTTTTCTAGATTAGTTTTAAGGGATTTATGTGATACTTGCAAAGTATTAGGTGCTTGTTTAGTAGCACTAATAAATACTCAGCGTGTTGAGTTTTAAAAAAAATTCTTAATTCAAACTTTATCAATAACTACTGGAAATTTTATTATGCGTGCCCAATTGACACCATCAGCAAAGCAAGTGCGAAAACGTTGTTCAAAAAATGCCACGTTTTACAAAAATACAGTTTCGTTACAGTTAAGCATATGTATAATCAATAGAGGTACACAAGTAAAAATATAAAACTGAAATATAAATTATGAGGATCATTTTAAGAATTAACAGTAATTAAGTGCATTTATATAAAATAAGTTTAACATTTATTATTTAAGTTTAACATTTATTAGAATAGAATTAATTTGGATTATATCACACTGTGCCGTCTACTTCGCTGATTCTGAAACAGCTGACAGGTGCAGCCATCTAGTGAAGGAAAATCTCCACTAGAACTATCCTTTACACAAAGTATGATAAATATTATTTATAAAATATTTCTCTTTATAAAATTCTCACTATGAACTTGGTTTAAATGCAATATTACAAAATAAGAAATAAATTGATTTTAATTACAGATAAAAATGATAGTAAAATATTATAATAATATGTTATTTATATGATTTTTAACTTATTTATTATTTTTACATCAGATAAATATAAATCAAAATTATGTATATTGATACATAGAGATCAAAAAGAGATATCACAAATACATATGGATAACAAAGAGTGTATTTCATTTTATACATTTCTATTTTTTTAACAGAAATACAACAACAGATATTCATTCACACACACAAATTCTACAGAAAACTTACTTCCAAAATAAAATAATCTCGGACACCAGCGGCATACAACAAGTTTCCAGTAGCTTGCTTTGTTCTAAACTGCATGACTAAGCTCATGTGATGATCTACAGGTTTGTTTAGAACATATGACATATAACTTTTTCCTTGGAAAGACACAGGAGTTTTTTCTACAGAAAAAACATTAAAAATTAAAACATTATAGCAATAATGCGTTTAAAAAATACAATTGAACACACAGAAAAGATCTAGAACATAACTACCTATACAATTCTCATTTAAATTTAATTAATTTTTTAAAGATTTTGCTACTAGTTTCATATGACACTTAACAAAATGAAATAAATCTCTTTATACCAATGCTGCATATATCTCATTTGACAACATATGATTTCTGTTGAGTAATCAGATTTACATTTATTTATATTACAATGTTAAATACATAATGCTATAACTCTATGAAAATAAAATAAATGATACTTCAATTTAATGAAATGAATTTTGGTAATTATGAATAAATATTGAAACATGTAGTATCAACAATTGAAACACATACAAAACATCCTTACAAGATAGAATGAATAATGTGTTGAATTAATGAAGCCAAATTGATATATTTTAGAATACAAATCCTATATACCTTCATAACAGTCAGGTCCTTTGCACATGGCATTTTTATCCCTGTCACAAAGGGAGCCAGTTTTACCTTCAGGACATCTGCATATGTAGCCCAGTACTGTCACTTCTGGATGACAGACTCTATATGATGGACAAGGTCGACGAGAGCATTCATTTACAGCTAGTTCACATTGCGGCCCTAATAAAAGGAAATTAATGCATTAAGATTACATACTAAGAGAAGAGATGCAATGATGTAATAGATTTGACATAATATCATAAAAGTGAGTTATGAATTATGCAATCTTTTTACACTTTAAGATATTTGTAAAGAAAGAACTTTTCTTTACAAATACATACACATAATTGAATTTAAATTTATAAAAAATTTCCTTCCATATTTATAGTCCATTAGTTTTTAGAAATTCAGTATAATTCATGAAATGTTTTATATTATTTCAGTTTTTAAACATGGATCGGAAAGGAATGTACAAGAAGAAAGAACATATAAACAAATTCCTAGTATTACATAAACACACAAAAGTCATAATATTACATTACTTTATTTAAAGTACAGAAAATATTTTTTAATGATATACAAACTCATTTTTATAGTCAATTAAACTGAATATCTATTCATAGAAACCTAGATACATTATGCTATATGCCATATATATGCTATTAAGCTCAGTAATAAATTGATATCATATAAAGAAAGAAAAATAATAGTAATATAAATATGTTAAAGTAACTAGATGATATTTAGTTTAAAAGAGAAGACTTAAAAAAGTATAATAACTGGATATTCAAAGAATATGTAAATTCTCTCATTAAAAAATTATAATTTATTTTATACAAATTAAAAAAAAAATCTTTTTATTATTGAATTAAATTCAACATATTCATTCTATTTATGTTAACCAAGTTTAGTTTTCTTCAATGTCACTTTTAATATCATAATTTTTTATAATCACATGTATCAAGTAATGTTTAAACCTGTGTTTTATTAAACGATTAAAAATAAAAAATATTTATATTACCGCCAAACCCTGGTTCACAAGCGCACTCTAGTTTGCGGTAATGTTGAGGGCAAACATAACTCATAGCATCAGTTGTTATGCTAATTGCAAAAGCTTTATCCAGTATGATAAGATCTATACATTTTCCATTCACACATCTGTCTTCTGTACATCTATCTTCCATGATCTTACAATGGGAAAGAAAAAAAATCTTTTTAAGCAAAGTTAATCATTTGAAACCGTTGTTCATGTGTATATTTATTTATTTGTAAACAATATATTTAAATTATATTGTAACAAGACACATACTAACAATAATGGGAAAAAATGAAGAATAAACAGCTATCTGTTTTTAATATTAATTTTTCCATTTGTATTCAAATGAAGAAACTACATGAAAGTAAAAAAAAATATTAATTGTACACTGCATTTATAAAGCACTCTATTTTAAACAAAGTTTATTTCACTCATATATAATCTACAATATTCAATAAAAATATTTTTTATCATTGCTAAAAAAGTATTTTAAAGATTTTTATAAATTATAATTTTGAGTAATGTAATTATGTGTATATATTTTAGAGAATTATTTCAAACAAATACTGACATAATATTTAAAAAAACAAAAACAATTGTGGCAGGTCCTATTCACACCCTTTCACAAATCCTTTTGGAAAAATACTTCTTTAACTGTTGTTTGATTTTAAAACTG
>BMAV01007007.1:298359-349535 GCA_019973955.1 Trichonephila inaurata madagascariensis
CTAATTTGTGTGCTATTTAAACCCTAGCAAAGTGAATGTTAGAGTTAGTCATTATGCTGGTATTCAAGTGAGATTAATGAAGTGCCTTTTGGAAGCCTTGGTTAAAAGGAGAAGTTTTAGACTGGGATATAGTTGACCCAGGATAGAGATCTGAAGAGTGCTCTTTAATCAGATTACACTCAGTTAAGTGTTTAATTATTTGTTTTATGAATTTAAGATAGGCAATTAATTTGATTGCTCGCTCAGTTTATAATCTTGATTGATAGTAAATTGATTGAACCAAATAAAATTGATTACTTTTATAACACAGTCTGTTGATTCAGTGCCCCAAACTTCACCTGTAACCACTGGGTATGTATGTATATATATATATATATAAAAGAAATGATAACTTGAACACGTACTTTTTAATTTTAATTTCTTAATCATGATTTTATCTTTTTAAAAAATACATAAAATGGTATGTCAAATAAAGAAAACTTTATTTTTATACTCCTTACCTTCACAACTTTTAATCCAACACTTGCTTCTAGCATATCAGTTTTCTCTTTTACTTTAGCTCTGACTGTATTAGGAGGGTGAAACTTATTTCCACTTGCATGTACAGCAAATACAATATCTAAATCTTGCTGTGTTGTTCTTTGTCGGCGTTTCTTCTCCTGTAAAGCAGGCTGCAAACTGATGATTTCAACATCCTTTATTCTCACATTGAGAATATTTCTCAATCCCCTGAGAAAACCTTTCTTATAGGTCAACAAAAAATCTTCAGGTGTAACATCATCAAGACGTATGACAACACTATTAGCCACAGCTTCTCCAGTTACCATGTTCACTTCAATGGACACAGTGGTATAAGTAGTGAATTTGCCATCAGTAATACTTACATTAAGCTCATAGGAGTTAACATCTAAACCAGGAAGAGCTACAATGGTTCCATCTTCTCGATCGATAGTAAACAGGTTTTGATGTGGGCTTAAAATATCAAATATGAGTTTATCATAAGGATCTTGATCTACAGCATGTACTCTGCCCATGACACCTCCAGGGAATTCATCCAGGTAGGAACTCACAGATACGTCTAATGGTGTCACAACAGGAGGGTATCGACTTTCTTCTATTACAATGATATTAACCCATGTTTCACTGTATAGAGGAGGAGTTCCACCATCTGTTACCCGTACTTGAAGAGTAAATTCACTTTGGTTTTTAACATCAAATTTGCTTGCTGTTCTCAAAGTAGCATCTTGCTGTACTACTCTAAAGGCACCGTCTTCATTTCCACTTAAAATGTCAAAAAGAAAAGGGCCAGTGTTTGGAGGAGCATCTTGATCAGTAACAGTAAATTTGAGAACAGTAAATCCTAAAGGCTTTCCTTCCTAGACAGAGGGAAAAAATTGAAATTTGAATACAATAAATAAGTTAAACAATTTTAATTAAATGGTTAAGAATATGATGCAAAATAGAATAGGAAGAATAGAAAAATAGACTGTTTCCCATATAACAAGTATAAAACAAAGCAATTAATCATATTGCAAACAATCAGGGATAAAAAAATGAAGATGTTTTAGGTTACAGGAATAATGTTTGTCTCAGTTGTCAGTAAAGTTAGAAAAATGTATTTGAAATTTAGTATGAAAAATTGAAAACAAAGAGGATGTGTAATTTCAAAGGTAACTTTACTTTACTTAAAAAAGCACAACAAAAATTAAATTCCAATGACTTAATTATCTAAATAACTGTGTGTGTCATACTTAATTTTACTTTGGTTGTGCAGTAACTGTCATGACTTCAGAATTTTTATTTTTGAATTAATTCATGGCATCTACACATGTGCGTATTCACTGTAACCTAATGTAAATATTAAGTAAAAGTTTTGTTTCTGTATTTTGACAACAGTTAGTATTGTATTTTTTGTGTGAAATAAAATGTTTGATTTTTGAATGGCTGGATATTTTATCGCTCTTAGAATTCAGAATTATTTTTAATGCTTTGATTTTTTAAAAGTTATTTTGCCTTATTCAACTGCAGAACCAGATACGCTGCTAGCGTAACAGAGTTATTTATTTGCAAAAAGGATAACGTAATAATAACAATCAGTTTTTTTATCAGTAGCTCCAAGTTTTATCTAAATATTTTTTCTCTGTTGAGTAAAATTATTACATATGAACATTATTATTATTACATACAGTAGTGTGTGTAATATTAAAAATTTTTACTCAGTTATACTGCAATTTAACAAGTGTGAAAATCTTGACAGACAGAATAAGTATATATTAATGCACAAATACCATGTTATTTACTACTTAAAGTTGTTGCTCTTGTTATTACTTATGCCACCTGATTAACAATAATGTCCGATCAAGGCCTGTGAAATTCATCATGGCAAAGGGCTACATTTACACCTGTTGTCAGCCGTAGCTTTGAGCACTCTAGAAGAGGCCTCCCACCTCTGTATAGGCTACTATTTAAAAGACTGTATAGTTTACTGTTTTTGAAGCGATTTAAAGCCAATAATGTTTTACCACTTTTTATTTGCAGATATAGATTGATTATAAAGTTTGATTAGGTCATAAAATATTTCAAACACTTGGGAATCAGTGAAAAACTGATATAGTAATAGTTATCTTTTTTTCAAAGATGATATTAATTTCTTAACATAGTTCTTTTATTCAGAATGTCACATAATACATATTTCAAACTAATGTTCCTAGGAAAAAATCATTAGAAGTCTATAATATTTTTGTAGATGTAAAGATTTTTATGGGATGTATATGTTTATATGACATATTATTTTATTTATTATACTAATTAACATCTTTAATTTTGGAATTTTTTTTCAATGTTTGCAAACAGAACACAATTTTAAGGATTGTCAAATGTTAAAAACAGCTAGAAAAACACTGTAACAGTGACAGTGTTGAAAAGAAAAGTATTCCTGAAAAATTTAAATTATAGCACAAGAAATAGTAACATAATATTATCTGAAGGAAAAAAAATTAAATTTCAATAACATGGTACATTTACATGTTGATAAATAAGGAATATTAGTGTTCAATTTACTGAGTGTGCAAAATTTTTAAAAAAAGTTATACATACTTAAAATTGATCAAATAATATAATGAAATATCAAATACAGCAATTATATCACAGTTAAGGAGGAAAATACACATGTTCTGATATGAAATAAAAACTAAAGTAGTATATTGTTGATAAAACTGAAATTTGGTCCTTAGCTTTACTGAACTCTTTTAAAATTCCATTTATTGTAACTTAATATAAATTTGTCTTCAAATATGATTTTGTTTACACTCACACACAAAAAAAAAACCTTTGAAAATTTTTAGCTGCCAATTTATAGTCTTTTTATGTGTTTATTTATCATTTTACTACATATCAAATATGATAGAAATTATTAAAAAAAAATTTCAATTACCAAAATGAATAAGTTATATTTTATTTTTGAAATAAGAAATTTCCTAAGAAAATAAGCTACTTAAAATACATGAAATAAAAAACTGTTAAACTAAAACATACCAACACATAAAGGAATATATAAATATATATATGTTAATGTCTAAGATAGGATTTATAAATAAATTTAGCTTATAAATAAATTCAACACAAGTTTGTAAATTAATGCTTAAATAATCTAGTTTGCAGAGGGTTAATAAACATATTGCCACAATGCACACCCAAACATTCACAAACATTGATCAAGACAAAGTGATATAGGAGACATAAGGAAAACACAAAAGGTTTTATATAACAGAGTACTCACCCTTTTTCTACTTTTATCCAATTTGTCCAGCTAATGGAAGGATAGGAAAGGAGAAAATATGATAGAGAAACAGGCTCAAAAGCATGCTTAATGGATTAAAAATTTTAAAGAAACCACACATAAGGGTTATTAAGGAAAAGAGGATGGTATTAAAATGTTACATTTTAACTAAGGTCCAATAACAGTGTGAACAGATTAGTTACATTTAATCAAACAAACAAGGTGATCTTGATGCATTATAAAAGGCACATTCAATAACAATACAACATTTACAAAATGAAATAAAAGGATTTATTCATTTTGACACAAACAAATATAAATATACAGAGGCTCTAAGAAAATGAAATGATTAAATATGTGTCTCAGCTTCCGAAAAATCTTGGTAAATTCCTTCTCTGAAGTTTTTGTTTTTTACGTGTTATCATTAAAATTTAATACATTCAAAAAAAGAAGGGAAAACATGTGTAATTGAATTATAAATCACATAATCATTTTTCTGGGGTTTAAAAAACTAGGAAAATAATTAAACAAGAATGCTTAAATCCTGAGTACATTAAATATAACACAGAAATAAGCATTATGGAAATTGTAAAAAAAAACAGAGAGAATAAAAGTATTTAACTACTTATAAATGATGTTTTAGAATTAAAAAAAAGTGACAGTTGAAAATCCAAATCATTGACAATGATATGCAATATAAATATTAGTTACCAGTATCTTAAGTTTCTGAAATACACTATGCAAATTTAAATAGAAAAAATTTTGAACAAACCCCAGCTTATAATTTTTTCCCCTTCTTAATACAGTTCCATTTTAAAATGAATCAAAACTTGTGTACAATATTTTGTTTGTAATTATAATGGCAAATTAATATTACAATGAAATATTTTGAGCATAAATGCTTGCATTTGAGTTTAAAATTATACTGAGGTTCAGATTATGTATTTTATTACAGAATTTTATGAAACAAATAATAGCAGAGTGTTTTTAAATACATACATATCATTTGAAAAATAAAACATGCAAAACTATCATTCATGCACATGTCAATTTTTGTCTTTTTTATCATGCATAGTGCAACAAACTTGCAACACACAATTTTTTATCTCATCATAAGAGATATTCACACATAAACAAATATGGAACATTGATATAAAACAATAAACAAATATAGAATAAACCACTTACCTGGACAATAGCAGTGTAATTTTCTTCAGAAAATAGTGGAGGATTATCATTAACATCAGAAACTTCTATGTTCAAAAAACTCGTGCTAGATAGGGTAGGAATACCACTATCTGTTGCACAAATTTCAAGAACATAATTTGATACCTACAAAAAATAAACACAGAAAATAATTAACATTTAAATTCAAATAACAGAAGAAATTTAATTTCAATCCTTGTATAACTGCAAGAATAAGAGTTTGGTTTTGTAACAAGAAAGTTAAAAAAAAAACTAATTAAATTTTTTTAATGTTTTATTAATAATACTGCAGTTGTAAAATCTTTTCATACTTTTTTTGTACAGGAAGAATAAATTTAAATTAGAAAAAATAACATATAGAATTTGTGAATTCTAATTATGATTAATTGGCAAAATATACAGCATAATAGTTTTAACAGATAAACTTTCATAATTGCATGACAAATATAGCCTTCTAGCATGAAGTAGAAAAATTGAAACTACATTAAAACACAGTTGATATCATAGAAGTACAAGCTATCATTAAAATGTTATTTCACTACTATTCACCAGTGCCGGTTTATCCAGACTTTCTGGTTATAAGTTTTGATCCGCCAGTGCAAGGGGGCCCATATATGTTCTGCGCCCAGGGCCTGAAATGAGCTTAAATTGGCACTGTTAGTCACACTACTTTTCTTAGTACTTTAAACATAATATTTTACTTTCTCTCTCTCTATATATATTAACATAGAGCAAAACAAAAGATTTGTACAAGTTATACACACAAAATAACTGTACTTAACGAACAGCCCTTTTGTATGTGAATGTAACTCATAATTTTTATGGGAACTTAGATGATATGATAGTTTGTAAGCTAGTGTTTAGCACTTTTAAGCATTCTTTTGTAGTCATTTGGCCCTTTTTTAAAATTTTTATTCTCTTTCTTGAAAAAAGAGTGTTGGGTGTTTCTGCCATAGTTGAAAGAGAATTTTAAAGTTTTATACACTTTAATGAATAAATTAGAATGTAGGTAATAAAATTACAACCACTGTAAAACTTTCCTGGCATAAATCTTTTGGCTACATGTACAGGCCTGGCAACATTGGATACTTCAAGTATGTAACATATTTTCATTATTGTAATATTACCATGAGCTTTATTTAATTGTTTATTATCAATATTAAAAATAAACCTCAGACCTATATAATAATAGTTATGAAAATGATAAAGAAAAGGTTGTTTTGATTCTTTTACAATGTTTCATTTAAGTCTTTATATTTTTTTTTAGTAAACATAAGTGGGTAGAGATTTCATAAATTTCAACTCCTGGGATTGATGTTTTAAACTTAAAATAGATTTATTAAAAACATACAACTCCCACGCAATGCCAGGTATTTCCACCAGTTTTAATATGTTGAAGCTGGAAAATATTTATAGGGTATTAAGAAAAAAAAATAACATTCACCTTTTCTCTGTCTAATTCAGAAGCTAAAGAAACATATCCCATAGATTTATCCATCAGGAATTGACCAAACCTATCTCCTCCGCAAATAGAATATTTGATTCTTGCATTCGGTGGGCTGTCTATATCAGTAGCTATTACCTAAATAGATGAGACAGGAATTTTAAAAAATGCAGTTCAATTTTAAGAAACAGGAAATAAATATGGTTCAAAGTTAATTTTGTAGATAATCAAGTACTATTTGGGTGCAAAGCAAAGCAGAAAGAGTATATATTTGATATTTGTAATATTTTAATTTGTTTTCATTCAAAATGAAAAAAAAAAAAACACATATTAAATTACATTAAATTTATAGTAATCCCCCCCCCCCTTCATTCGATTCTTTAAAAGGATATCTTCAAATAACCAAGCCAAAAATGACCTACTCACTTGAAGATTTCTTTTCTTTAATTTGATTTACTTAAAAAAGAACTAAGACTAATAATAGGAAAAACATTTTTTTTTCCTTTTTTGTATTCATAAAAATATTTATTGTACTTCGGGATTTAAATATCATTCATATCTCCATTGAAAATTAAACTAATAAAAACTAATAATTGATTTAACTTATTCTATTTAAAATGAATAAGTGATGTTCTCCACACTTTAATTGAAGATTAGAAAGTTTTGAAATTTTTTATTGAAGAAAATATACTTATTTCATATTTGCCTTTTCCATTACTGCTATATTTTCGGGAAAAAAAATTAACAATTATATTTCATCACTTAGATTAAAAAGATAGACATTATAGTTTGAACATAAATATTACAACAATAGAAAAATTGTAAGTTGGTATAGAGATCACAACAAACCAATACCTGCATAATTTTATCTCCAACCAAAGCATCTTCCCTTATGATAGCATTATAAGACTGCTGAGTAAATGTAGGTGCATTATCATTGGCATCAGTAATAGTTATATTCACCCCTACTTCAGTACTTAGAGGAGGAGTACCACCATCAACAGCCTTTACAAGAATGTAGTAACCATGAGCAGTTTCATAATCAAGAGGCAAAGAAATGGTCAAAACACCTGTTTTAATAAAAGCAAGATTATTTTATGAAAATTCTAACCTTATTTCATCGCGATATATTTTAATGTGGTTCTAAGACATATCATATGGTTAATATTATTTATTAAGACTATGATTAATCATAAGGTATAAAAGTATACATAATTTAAGTATGTTTCAGTTGATAAGTTTTGTAATCTAAGCACTAATAATTAAAAAAAAATGTTAAGCATCTACTCTCATTTTAACTATATCATATGAAGCAAAAATCTTATTTTTATTCAATATGGTGTAGATTTATATACTCTTTATTTCAGCACATAACATGTTCATATCTCATTCTTTAATTTTTAGGCATATTTTTCTTATAAGACAGACAAATTCTTTCCTTTTCAAAGGAACTTGAAATACACATGTGTGATTCTCTTATCATTTGAAGTTATTTATTCAAAGGGTTTTCCCTTTCTTTAGAGCAATCATAACAGAATCGACAAGCAATAAGGGGAACAATGCGGTGTAGAAATGTGCGATATATTAGTAAAATTAAAATTCAATGCAGATGTGCACAAGAATGTCATCCCAAAATTTCCAAGAAAAAGAAATATAATTTTGGACAAGAAAGCATTTTGGATTTGAATGAATTTGCTCAGTTGTAAGTCAGATGTTTTCTCTTTCTCCAGTCATTTGGAACCAAGATTTTAAAGTAAACATTAAAGGCTTTAGCAAATTGCATTTGAAATACAATTGATCCAGTGTTCCTTTTAGTAGTAAATACAGGTTCAGCCAAATGAAACAAATACATTCCAAATTTCAAATGCAAAGTTATTCAATTTGTGAAAGAAAATGAAAACTGTACAGCAGCATGGATATGTGGTATTGGAGAAGATTGCATATGTATTGAAGAAAAATGAAATAAAAATAAATATGCCAAAGACACATGCTTTGCATAAAGAAGTAATGATATGGCCAATCCTAGAAGAAAGAATTAATAGAATTTTTGCAACAGGGAACAGCAAACATTTACTTATAATGGTTAAAAAATAATGTAAATGAAAGTGAAAACTTTAAAGTAACTTTAAGTTGAAGTCTATTTATGGCATGGAATAATTTAGCCCTATGAGGAAAAAAAAAGATTTTATAAGATAAGTCATTTCTTAATAATTAATTTCTTATAGTCATCTTTTTTTTATTTTTGAATCTTATCATTTTTATATCCAGTGTTTAACACGCATCAGTAAATTTCCACCCTATATTTGTATTAAAAATGTATGTTATAGGCCCGAATATACACATTATTTAATTATAGTTTTTTTTACAGATAATAATTCCAAACAATAATTAGTTACATTCAAAATAAAATGAAATTCAGTACTATACTTATATATGTATAACTTTTTAAATACATCTTAAAAGAAAAATGTATCTAATCAAAGAAAATAAAAATAAAAACTATGAAATGTTGATTTTATGTTAACATATAAAAACATTTTTCAATGAGTAATCAAAGAATTTATTCCAAAATTGAAAAAAATAATTTATTATTATAGAGCTTAAGAGATTCAAACATGAATATTAAAAATAGTCATAGTTAAAATATTACTTTTCATATTGAGTATTTTTTTCAATACCTCACTTCAAATATTAGATTAAAAACACAAACTTAACAAAAGTGTGTAAAAGCTGGAAATAATTCTCAAATAAAAAAATATACAATGTTAAAATTATTTAGAGCTTTTTGATAATACAAACTATTATGATTATCAAAACAGAGAACTAATACAATAATATAGAAAAAATCCTGCAATGCAATTATTTTAAAGTACACATACAAACATATACAATTTTCATATTCATAATTGGTAAATGTTTTTTTTTTCTGTTACTACCTCTCATAATTAATAACAGAATAAAGTTAAGCATAAATTTTTTAATGAAAAATAATCACCGAATTTTGGATGTATGGAGAAAACTTCCGATTTTGGGGACTGCATAATACTATAAGCAATTTCAGCATTCACACCACTGTCTCGACTTGTTGCTGTTAGTTTCAAAATTTCTGTTCCAACTGCTGCTGTTTCAGGAACAGAGGCATGATAATATTTGGAAGTAAATTCTGGGGGATTATCATTAACATCTTGAAGTAAAACCAGGAGAGTGCATAGAGTGGACAATCTAGGAGTTCCATGATCACTGGCCTTCACAGTCAAATTGTACATAGGCACTTCTTCACGATCAACAGGCTTGTTTAAACTCACAATTCCAGTGGTTTCATCCATTCTGAAGTGACTTTGAGCAGAATCTTCCAAATAGTAGCTGACCATACGATTGTTCCCTAAAATACATTTTTTATTAATTTAATTTTTTTATAATACAATAATAATATTTGGAGTAAAAAAAAACTCAAGAGTGTAAAAAACTTTCAATTTATGAATGAATTTTTTTTTGCATAAATATTTTCTTTAGATAATGTAAAAATAATGTTTTCCATAGTCAAATTATCAAAAACTGCTTTTGGCATAATTACTAAGAGAAAATTTTAAGCAGAATGAAATTTGAAAAATTAACAATTAATGTATGGATAATTTCTACTTTTTAAGTACCAAACATACATAAAAATGAATAATTTCAATAAAAGTTATAGTTGATTTATTAACATTTCTTATAAATAAAAATACATAATATTAAGCCTTTTATGATGCAAAATATATATTTTACTATAAGTTAAGAAGATATTTAGAATTTGCATGATTTAATTGAGAAAAAAAATGATAGTGTTAGTCATCAGAAAAGATTATATACCACTAAAAGATATTTTTAACCAAACTTGCACCAAAATCTATTAGCAGATTAAGTCTTGAAATAGTCCATAAAATGCACATCTTTTTTTCATCAGGATGTTAAAAATTTTCTGTTATTATACATGCAAGTCATTTCTTACCAATATCTTTATCTGTGGCATGTACTTTTGTGATCAAAGTCCCAACTTCCGAATCTTCAGGTATGTTTACAGAATAAAGCTCTTGAGCAAACTGTGGAGCATTATCATTGACATCACTTAAGAGGACCTCTACAGTACTAGTACATTCCCATTCTGGTTTTCCTTTGTCTTGGACATGAGCTTCCAATACATAGCGTGACCGCTTTTCTCGATCAATCATTTGAGCAGTTTTCAGTTGGCCTATTAAAAAAAAAAACAGAAATGAATTCAAATAATCTATGATAATAAGTATAGCATTGATACAATTCTTACATTATTTTTATTAAGAATAATATAAGAATAGATTTTTTATGAAGCCTGTATTACATTCATGCTAATTAAGTACTAACATTTCATATAATAAAAATGTAAAGATCTCTAAAGTATTTATAATTACCTGTTATGGGATCGATAGAAAAATCCTGGTGATCATCCCCAGATAAATAAAAGTATAATCGAGAATTATCATAACTATCAATGTCAGTTGCCTCAACAATAAGAATATACGTGTCCAAAGGAATATTTTCAGATACCATTTCAGTATATTTTGTCTGAAAAAAACCCACAGAAAAACCAATATTAGTGTATTTGTTGAACTATAATAACCCATATAATCATAGATAATTATTTTAAAAACTTTTAATTGATTTGGTTGCAAGATGAACAATTATTCATTGCATATAATACTTATTAAACAATTTTAAAAAAAATGAATTATAAAGTCAGAAAGCTATATATAAATAGCATATTTATTACAAATGTAAGTATGAAGTACATGTTAATTTTAGCAATGAATTTCAAAAATTGCAGTCCTAATGATTTTCTATAGATGTAATATAAACAATTTAAAACATTTATTTAAATTATATTCTTGAAAGCTATTCAAAATCTCACCAAATATAAGATAATTTAATAAATATATTTATTAAATAAACTGCCAAAAGTAAATTTATTAGAATCTAATACAAACACATTTTAATCACTTAAACATTAAGAAGTGATCATTTGTTGATTAGAAAAATAAGTTTAAAAAATACACGAAAATACATTAATTATTTTTGCATACATCAAATCACAGAGAGATCTAATATATTAAAAGTAAATCTTTCCTAACAATTTAAATCAAAATGAGAATTCATACCTAAAACAATGAATTTATATAAACTGATGTGGATCTTATAAAGCATTTCCCACACATATAGAATTTTTTTAATACAGAATATCTTAAATTTTAAAAATAAAAGTCATGAAATAAAATTCAATGTTTAACTTTTACTAATAAATAAGAATTAGTGTTTTCAAGGACACAAAATAAATATTTTTTAACCGTAAACGTCCATGATAATTAAACAGCAATTATGGCAGTAAAATTGCAGATTGCCTTTAAAAATTGTACACTATATTAATTTGTTATAAAAATGACTTAAATACAGATGTGCTAAAGAATTTCTTAAGTAAATTTAATGTATCAAAGAAATAATAAGGTAGCACACATACTTTTAGACACATTGGAGGATTATCATTCACATCTGAAACTTTAATAGACACCCATGTCTTAGATGTAAATTTCCCATCAGTTGCAAGAACAGTGAGTTGATAACTGGCCATGACTTCTCTATCTAAAGGCTTTTTTATCGATAACTTTCCAGGCGAAACTACATGAAATTGACCTTGTAGATCTCCTTCAATTATATAAAAATCTATGTTGCTTTTCTCTTCATCCTTATCTTCAATCATAAGTGTTACAACAACTGTTCCAACTGGTGCATCTTCATAAGCATCCCCATTATAATGCTGAGAGCGAAAAACTGGGGGATTATCATTGTAATCTCGAAGTCTGACGTTAATCCAAGTGGTAGCCATGCGACGAGGTTCACCTTGATCAAAAGCAACAACAGTGAAATTATAGAAGGCTGTATCTTCTCTGTCCAAGGATATCATGGTTGAAATCCATCCTGATATAGGATCAAGTTGGAAAATGTTGACAACATTATCAGCATCAGGTCCAAAATGGTATGAAAGGAAACCATCATTACTGGTGTCAGCATCTGTAGCTACTACTTTTAATATTGTAGCACCAGGCTCAATATTCTCAGCTACAGAGACACTGTACACATCAGAATCAAATACAGGATCATTGTCATTTGTATCAACTATAATAATAGTAACATCCACACAGGATACTCGAGTAGGCAAATCTACGGTGGATGCTCGAACATTTAAATTGTAAACAGACTGTACTTCTCTATCAACTTCAGATAATAACATAAGACTTCCATGTTTATCAATGCTAAATTTAGAAAGATAAAGTTCTGCTTTTGATCCTTTTGGAGCTGGAGAGAATGAATAGGTAACAGGCCTTGAGCAGGAAGCATTTACAAAGGATATGATGGTTCCAATTGGTGAGCTTTCAGAGATGAAAAATATGTATTCAAAATGCTCGAATTTAGGGTAATCTTCTTTGGGATCGATAAATATAGCATTGACGGGAACTACTGTTTCTAAAGAAGGAACACCATGATCTTTGGCAAGAATGAAAAATTGATATCCATAGTTTTCTAAAAAGAGATAAAGGTTAATTTTAAAATAATTTATTTTTATCATAAGCATCTATTTTTTATACATAAAAGAATTACAGCATAAGTATACTTAATTTACAGCTTTTAAAACAGCACAGCATCAAAATACATATATCTTAAAAAACATAAATAATTTTTTAACTTTTCTTTAAAAACTTCAGATTAAAAAAATAAGGCTTACAAAAAAACAAAAAAAATCAATAATATAAAATGTAATAAAAGACCACTATTACAACATCTTTAAAAAAATTTACAAATAAATGATTGACAAGCATATTTACCATGTCCAGTTGCTGATTTTCTTATATAGACTTCTCCTGTATCATGTGTTACTCCAAATAATTCAGAAATAAAACTGTTATTGGACTTGTACAAAGAGTAATCAATTGTTGCAGAAATACTTTCATCTGCATCAGTGGCATGAATCTGAAGTATTTGTTGAGAATATATTAATTAACAAAAATTAAGCAATAATATTATATATAAACATTGATTTATGCTACTATATTTGGAAAACATACTAAATATAATTAGCACATTTTCAAGGATAATCAAAATAATTCATGAGATAAACACATAGTTAATTTTCTGTAACTATAGTTTTAACCAAAGAGGGAATAAATAAAATTTAACTCAATAGCTCATTCAAATTTAAAAAAAAAAAACAAAGTTGTTTAAAAAACTAATGCAATTTTTAAATTGTATTTAAAAAAAAAACCCATCAAACCGCCAAACTCAAAGAAAATTTGAATTAAATATTTATCACAGGAACTCATGAGTAGTACAAAACAATTTTAATTTTATTAGAATAATTTTGAAAAAATTGTACATATATAAGGATAATTAAATTATAATTTGACCAAAATTCTACCTCCAATTTAATCTTTTTTTTTTTCTGCTTTACATATTCACAAATAAAATACAACAGTTTATACTCAGCAAAGATCATCCAACCTTAAATTTTCAATCCTGTTTCATTTCTTTTCTTGGTTATAGCCTAAACTTTCTCATGCATTACCTTCTATTTGAAACTATCTAACTAAAAGAAGCTGAATCAACAATAATTGAATTATACAACCCAGCCCCAAAGCAAATGCACAATTGGCATGGGTTTGCCCAGCGGAGAGGTTGTTAAAAAATTATCTTCATGAACAAATAAATCTTGATTGCTGAAAAGTCTGCAAGCTTTTACTTATTTTGGGAACATCAGCAAAGGATTGAAGATAATTGAATCACTATGATTTTTGTAATATCTTCTTCATTAATAGGACCCCCCCCACACACACACCAGGTAGTTTTACAGTATAACAAAATTAAGTAAAATTAGTAACAAAATGAGCCATGTTGTCATACAATTATTAGAATCATACATAATATGTTACCACACATTACATCATTATTTTATTCATGTAATAATAACAATTCAGTTTTGTTGCATCTATACAGTCAAATTAAAATTTGTTTGAAAAGTTTTCAAGAAATATTAATTAATTATGCTTACTTTCTAAAAACTTATACAGAGTAAACAATCAATTTAAAGGTTTAAAGAAAATTTAACAAAATGCACAGAGTACAAGATTCATGATTGTCAAAATGAAGAGCAATATTTCCAGTGATCAACAAAGACAAGAATGTACAATAACTAAAGAGTTGTTTATGTTAGACATATACAAGGATAGGTTACAGGAGAGTTTTATTTAGAAGCCATTAGTTTTGGGAGGTTTTAAAATTTGTGATCAATTTTATTAATATGGTTATAAGACACACAAATCAGAATTTTTCAAACTGTTTGCTGATATATTACTTCATGAATTAAAGAACATACATTTTTTATTATATATTAAAATTTCTCAGTTAAAATATTTATTTATTATCGATATATTTTAAAAAGGAACTAAATTATAAATTTCTAATACACTCTTCCCACAACAGTAGCTGAAACAATAACAGCAGTAACTTTTTAAATAAACCTTTTCATAATTTTACAAGCTTACCTTCAAAATAGTAGTGCCAACTGTCATATTTACAGGAATAGTAACTGTATATTCAGCAACAGAAAACTGTGGCATATTGTCATTTTCATCTGTTATTGTAACTCGAACTGTGGCATAGCCACATCGTCCTCCTGCATCTATTGCAGAAACTACCATTTGGTACAACTGATTCTCTTCACGATCAATAGGAGCTTTGGTGAAAACTTCTCCTGCAGAGGGAGCCAAACAGTGATTATGAAAACATATATAACGTAACACAACAAGTAATTAGACCATTAAAACAAATTAAAAATAACTAAATAATGTGATATTTTATACTGAAAAAAAATGAATCATAAAATATTGTCACATATTTAAACAGATCTACTGCTTACAGACACAATAATGTTTTATATTTCTATTTTTCTGAATATTAAAAACCAAGCAGAGTCTTTCATAAAAGTTTAGGATTAAAGTACTGACAGAATTTACTATCAACACTAACATAAAACAGATACTTTGAAAATTTATTTAGAGTTGTTAAAAATATAAATAAATTCAACTTTTAAGTTTGCTAAAAATCATTTAAGTATATAACAATCTCTTTGTAAAGAAAATAAACATACATCTCAAAGAAAAAGATTACCAATTAAAAAGAAATACTTGATAAAAATAGAGGTGAATATTTGTTCTTTTTTCTTTAAATGAAATTAAAATTACATGATCTTGATAATTCTATGATTATAAATTGTGTATTTATTATTATTATGATATTGAAAATAACATCCAACTCTATATTTCATCTTTCAAAGTACTCGTACCATTCAAACTTTACATTTAAACTTTTTTGTCATTATATTAATTTTACAACACTTACAATTTTTAGTTATGTTTCACATTGTTACAATGTAAAATTTCTGTTTTTTAATTCAGCTAATTTCACCAATGAATTTTAATTAATTTCTAATCTTTCTAAAAAGTAATCTGATTATGATATTCAATATTTGATGAATAATCAACAGCAAATAATTGATAAAATAAATATGTCAACTTACCAGTTTCAGAATCAATTCTAAATAGCTTCCTATATTCTTTAGTTTCTATTGTATAGGTAAACTGACCATAGTTCCCTATATCTTCATCAGTTGCTACAATAGTAGTGATTAGTTTACCAGCTGGAGTATTTTCTGGTAAAGCAACTGGGTAAACATTATGTGAGAAATGTGGTGAATGATTATTGGCTCCTTGAATATTGACATACACACTGGCATAAGAAGAGTGAACTCCATCAGTAACAGAGACATTTAGAATATAGCTTTTCTCAAAATTAAACTGATGAAGATTGGACATTGTGATGATTCCTAAACACAGAAATTCATTGATTGAATTTTTTAAATAAAAAATGACATATAAATAATTTTAGGAGTTAAAAATATAGAAAGCAGTTTATACAGTATAAGATTAATTTCAATTATTAAGATTTTTACAAATACAAATTGTAATATTATAAATCTTCATAGCAATTTTTAAAATTAAAGTAACTATATTGAAAATAAAATTTCATACAACTTTTTCCTGGTTTTTCATTTTATATAATTAATAAGCATACTTATTTGAATTAGTAAAAAATATCCAGTATGCTAGTGATCCCCAACCCCGGGCCAATGGCCAGTACCAGTCCATGGATCAAATAGTACTGAGCCACCCAAGGAACATTAAATTATTTCCATTTTATTTACTGTGGCATATTTCTTTCGGGTTTGTGCAATTTTCCAAAGAAATCACTTTATATTCTGTTTAAATAACTTAATATTCATTTTTGGTGTAACTGTATTTTATCCTTGGGGCATTTTTATAAATACAAATAAATTAAAATTACTAAAACAAAATAATCTAAAATATAAACTATCAATGTCCCACCCTCAAAGGGTCTTGGTAATACTATTAAATGTTGACCAGTCTGTGGCGATAAAAAGATTGGAAAACACTGCATTATGCTATATCTTTCTTTTACATACCCATAAAAACACAATTTTTTAATTTGGAAAACACTAGAATTTTTTAAGAAAAGCCATCAGAACTTATTAGTCGAATAATTTTTAAAATACAAGATATTATATACATATGATAATCTCTTTTACAACTTCAATTAAAAGAAGCTTATATACTTCTTATAAAAAATCATATAAACTTCTTTTTCATCAATACCCATACTCACAAATTACTTTATAGGATTATACACTTTATTAATGTGATGTATATGCATCATACTTGTACAAAACAATGTACTTCATGAATGGAACATGTTCATTAATAAATTCTAATTGACTATAAAATTATATGAAATATGTCCTTTCCACTTTAACATATAAACACATACCTGTATGTCGATTAATTGAAAAAGACTGTAATTCATTCCCATCAATAATACTATAGGTAAGTTTTGATTGATCAGATTCATCAGGATCAGATGCCATAACCATTGCAATGAATTGCCCTCTTTGCACCTCCTGATTAACTGTACATTTGTAATGCCTTTGATCAAATTCAGGAGGATTATCATTCATATCCGCCACTCCAATCCATACATGAGCTGTCGAGCTAAGAAGAGGATGACCACCATCAGTCGCCATTACTGTGAAGTAATGTTCCCTTTTCAACTCATGGTCTAAAGGCTGCTTAATATAAATGGTGCCATCTGATGGATCAATTCGAAAATGAGATGTTGCATTACTAACAATGTGATATTGAATATGCTGTGTTGCCCTGGTGTCTCGGTCTGTAGCTCGAACTTGAAGGACAGAAGCTCCTGATGGCATTGCTTCAGAAACTGTTGTATTATAAGAAGGTTGATTGAACATGGGAGGATTGTCATTGACATCTTCAACATCTATGACTACTTGAACATCCGCATAAACTCCACTGACAGCATCAGTGGCTCTTAAAGTTAGGAGATATTTAGGAGTGGTTTCAAAATCCAGATCTTCAACAGCATAAAACACACCTGGAATGTTAAAATTATGCTTTTAAGAATGTTTCAAAAACAAATGAATTTCAATCAATAATTCTTTCATAATTTTATTTGAAATTCCATATAATTATATAAAGCAATTATTGTTTTTAATTTATAAATAATTAGATTTTGACTTCTATATATATGGAAGAAAATAGAATGCAAAATAAGCTGCAAATAATTCCATTATCCAATCGTACAGATAGTCAAAAGGCGATATATTGAATAGGTTAAAATAATTATTTTTTACTATTGATATCAGATTAATATTTTTCTTAATGAAAGAAGTTTTAGATTAATCACTAAAACAATTATGAATACGTAATATTAAAAAATGCATAAAATTTCTAATTTAACCCTTTCAGGATCACACAAATTTTCATGTTAAGTCTAACTCCATTTAAAAATTCATATAAAATCCAAACTGTAATAAAATATGCTGGAATTTATAGTTTATAATCATTCCAAATTCTATACATTTCTAATTCAGATCTGATACTGTGGATCATCTTGAAGTGATCACATATGTGATCATTGTCCTGAATGGGTTAAAATAACATGAACAGTTTAAAAGGCTTAGTTAATTGAAATTATCTTATGAGTAAATGACAAAGTAAATATTTTACATCATTTTACTTGAAATATGATTAATTTAGTGAAACCATTTTGTGCATGTGTACCTAAAAAGTTATAAAATATATTTAAATTACCTTAACACTTTTCTTTCCATATAGGTAAACACTTAAAGGAAAAATTACTTGTTATTTAAACACTATGCTCATATATTTATTTTTAAAAAAATAACCCCACTTATGTATTAATCTCTTCCTGAATTTTTAGAAAAACAAAGAAATTTTTAAACATAGAAGCATGTTAAGAATCCCAAAGCAGATTGAATCTAAACATATCACTAAAAAATGCTCAATATCAGCTACATAATAATGGAGACATAATAACAAATATGATAAATAAGCAAATTTTTTAGAACTTTTGTAAAGAGTTTAACTTCTAAAACAATCTTTATTTTACAAAAAAAAAGTAATAATTACTATTTTGTGACATGAGATATAGGTAAATTATAGTTGCAAAATTATGTGATTATAATAAATTAAATCCTATATAAACTATTCAGGTTTTCCATTTCATATTTTACTCATTCCATTTAATGTGATTCAGTTCCTCCAAATTTATAAATGAATTTAATTAAAAAAAAATAAATATCTTCTCTTAATACTTTTTTTTTACAAAGAAGATATTTTATTTCTTATATCCATTTAACAGAAAATGTGAAACAAATATATAATAACTAGATAGATTTGGCATATTACCTTTTAATACATAAAAATATTCAGATGATTACAACTTAATTGATATAAAGTCAAATTTTAATTATATAATTGATAATTTTAAGAAATATTTCTTAAAAAATAGAAATTTATTTCATGGTAAAGATGGATCATATGTATATTAATTTCTTCATGTAATAAAAAATATTGCAATGTTTCGTTTTTATAGACATAAATTAAAACATGAAATGCAAACATAAAAAATGTTAGGATTATTGATTAAAAACTAATGTATTTATCATTGAAATTAAAAAGTAATATGGAAATTCAAATTCTATATAAAACATTAGTTCTATATTCCAAAAACATTGCAAGAGCATTATCTTTACCAGTATTAATCCACTTTAAATTTAAATTCAATACATTTTAAAACTGTAACAAATTAATTAATTATACTCACATGGTTCAAGACTATGCCACTGCTCTAAATTTTCAAAACACAGGAGAACATATTAATTGAAAATAAGAAGCAAAAATTAATGTAAGCAATGAAACAGAAATTAATATAATAGCAAAGAAAAGAAATTAATATAATTAAAATAATTTGCAACTGAAAATTACAATGAAACCAACCACCAAGTTATATTTTATAAAAGTTTTTTTTTTTTTTTTGAATTAATATTTGCAAAAATGAATTCAAGGATGAATGCTTGAAATGAAGTTTTAAAATTAAAACTACACAGAAGCTAAAAAATTTATGTTATTTAAAATATTTCTTAATTTACACACACAGTTTTCATGTTAAAACAATATACAAAGCCAAAGTAACAGAAAATTGAAGAATTTATAAATATCAACAAAACTTTTTTTTTTAATAACTGGATATGGAGTAAAAACTCTGGAAAAATTACATTCATAGTTTCTGATAAAATAAATTATCAATACAATCAATTGACAGAAGATTAATTGCACATTAAATGAGACTCTGAGAATAATGTCTTAATGCATTCACACATAAAATTCATTTTTACAGGAAAAAATACATATTCAACAGAAACAAAGATGGAAGCTCTTCCACCATATTAAACCTCAATAAAAGTACACAGAAAGGCAACAGAACAGATACAAAGTAGCAAATGCAGCAACAAAAAATTCTCAATCATGGAATAAAAAATAAATGCAAATTATAAATAAAAATTAAAGTGTATAATCTATATACAAATAAAACATTTTTTTTTTTTACAAAATAGAAAAATGTATGACCAGTATGTTTATAAAAGAATAACTGAGGCACCATCTAAGTCTAACCTGTATTAAAATCCAATCTCAAATCCTCCTTTCTGTTTCCTGAAACTAAACTATAAATCAACTGTTTTCCACTAGGGCTAGTAGCAGTAACTGTTAGTAAAGGTGAGCCCCTTGGAATGCTTTCCAAAACAGTTACTTGATATAATTGTTGAGCAAATACTGGCATGTCATGGCTGATAACTTGAATTGGCAATACAGTGTGAGAACTCAAAGCTGGATTACCTAATAATATAAAATAAAATTAATTGAAGAAAATACTTAAAGCAAAACAATGCAAACTGTGTAGTAAAATTTTGCTATGCATTTCATATTTATTTTGAGTTGACTAAATTTTTAATACATAAATATGTAATTTAAACAACTTATCTTGTAGGAACAAAATAATATTTTAATTTAGCTGTTTTAAACAAAAAATGAATTAAAAAATATTTTTATTTTGAAAAACAGAATAAATGTGTTAAAAATTCAATAAGCAAATAAAAAGGTTAAAAAAATGTGAGCAATTAAAAAATAGAATTGTTCCTTCATGTCGTTTCAATTTGTATTTTTTCAATTTTATATTATTCAATAAATTATTCTTGCAAATCAAACAAAAATAATTTCAATATGTTATATAAACTCAATGTATTATATTTATTTCAGAGCTTCAAACATTCAAACATCTTTTCCCATATAATTAATTGTTTCAAAAATTTTTTGTGACACATTTTTGAATAAAATAAATTATATAGTTAATAGAAAAATAATACATTTTCATGTTTTGCAAAATTTAACCTTAATCCTGATAGTCATTTAAAAAGCATCCAATTTTCAAATACCTAAAAATAAGGGATTATTTATGTGAATCATTAAAATTTATTTAGAACGCAAAATTTCAAATTGCAGGTACCAATTCAGCAAGTTTTTTGAATATCTTAAAATATTTCAAAAAAATTAAAATAAATATACCTCTATCTCTGGCTTCAATAACAAGCTCATATTTATTAGAGGATAAGGTTTGTTTCAAAAAAATTTCTCCAGTTTTACGATCAATACGAAACGTTCGTCTGTCACCTTCAATAATTTCAAACACAACATCCCCATTTGGTCCAGAATCATAATCCATTGCTTTAACCTGAAAATGTAATTAATAAATTGTACAAATTGCAATAAACTCTATAATACATTTATGCATGCATATCAATTTATAAGGCATATTTTCCTTAAACATGAAACTATAAAACATAATAAGAAATTCAGAAAGCTCATTTGATTTCATTTTATAAGAAAAACCATTATTTATTCTCATATTTCAAATGCCTCAAAATAAAAAAAATTCAATTTTTCTATTGATAAAAATATTGCAATTTGTTTTTTTTAAAAACATTATTAGGGAGGTATTTAATATCAATCTCTTACACATCTTAGTCTAATATCTTTAAGAGATTTCTTAAACTAAATTGTATGAATATATATATCCTACACATATTTTATACTTGCAAAACTTTCTCTCTCACACACACACAAATCTACTTTCCTTCTTATACATGCAATAAATACCAATAGAATTTTGTGGTTGTATGAATTAAATAAAGATTCAACTTAATTTCTTTCACTTTTAAAAAGATTTATATCAAGTTAAATTAAAATGAAGTTCAGTATGAAATAAGATAAAAAGCATAGAAGTTGAAGACTTTTTTTTCTTACCTTAAATACAGAATAATCTATAGATGAATCAATTGGAACTACTACAAAATAAGGCAATCCAATAAAAAATGGTGCATTGTCATTGATATCAACCACTGAAACTTCAACCAAAACATGAGCATATTTAGAAATTTCTCTGCCTTCATTTCTTACTTCAACAACTAAAGTATAAAAACTCTGATCTTCACGATCAAACATTCTGCCTGTGGTGCGAATAACTCCAGTTGTCTCTCCAATCTTGAACATATATGTTGGATTCAATATGTGAAATGTTAAGTGTTCATTCAGCTCAGTGCCTAGTGGTGTGATTATAGCAACAGTGCTAATTTCAGTTGAATTTTCTTGAATTTTAGAAAAATATTTGTCTTCACTAAACTGCAATCCACTCTGTTGACTTTCTTGAACCTTGATGACAACCTTTGTGCTTGTTTCAAACATTCCATCAGAAGCAGTTATGACAAGAGTGTACTTCCTCGCAAGACCATTGGGATCCAGAACAGTAATATCACCCGTGGTATCATTGATGAGAAATTTCTTCTCAATGTTTCCAGATGTAATGCTATACCTAATTGAACCAAAGGAATCCAAGTCAGTTGCTATCACATTGATTACATGGACTCCTTTGTAAGTAGGCAGTAAAAGAATGGCAGTGTAGTAAGCTTCTCCAAATTGAGGAGGACAGTCATTGATGTCTATCACAGATATTAAAACTTTGGCAGGCACTTCGGCATTTAGATGAGGTTTTCCCATATCCCAAGCTTGCACAGAAAAGGAGAAGCTTGATTTCTTCTCATGATCGAAAGTTGTGGCTGTTCTAATAGCACCTAAATAATATGGAATTGAAAATAATTATAAAATAAACAAGCAAAAAAAATATTTCAGATAATTGATAAAAAAATTAACATTTTACATTGCGATAGGTACTTTGTAAAAAAAAAAGTCAAAAGTAAATTGTAGTTTCAGTAATTTTTAAAAATTATGTTTAGCAAAATAACATAATAAAGAGCTTTAAATTTTTTCTCAATTTTTTTAATTTTCTCAATGTTTCTAGTTATGTAATATTAATATTTCTTTCTTTTTTATATGATACAATTCCATAACAGTATTTCATTCCCATTGTCAATGAAACAGCTCACTATTTATATTACATAAATGAATTTTTTTTAAAGAATCTTTCTTGAATAATAATAAAATTACAACTAACAACACATGGAGAATCTGTAGATTTTAGTACTCAATATGGTGGTCTTATGTGGTATGTAAATATTACCTTAAAGACTGAACCTTTTAAGAAAACTAAAAGTAGAGAATTATGCTTTAAAAATAATTAGAAGAATATGTAAATTCTTTGACTTGAACTGCAGACATACAACAGGTATACATTATGTGCAAGTATTTAATGCTAATACACCAATTTAAAATAATAGAAGTATGAAAAGATTTTAAAATGCATAGTTTCCACCTTAACTATTTAATAAACACCACTCACATAATTGTTCATATTGTTATCTATTATTAAACACATGATTATTTACCTGTATTTGGATCAATACTAAAATATGCAGATGCAGACTTTTCAACAATCTTATAATGCAAGACAGAATTTATCTCAGAGTCATTATCATATGCTGAAACAACAAGGGGCTTGATGCCATCCACCAAGACCATGCTTCTAATTTTATCAGATTCAATAACTTGACCTCTGTATTCCAACTGATGAAATATAGGAGCATTGTCATTTTTATCAATCACATGAACAAGCACAGAAGTTGTGCTATTAGCTCCTACCATATTAGTAGCTCTGATAGTCAAATTATAAAATTTCATAACTTCAAAATCTAACATGTTGTTGGTGCGCAGGATACCAGATGTTGGATTAATAACAAAACTCTCATTAATATTACCATCGATGATTTCATAATAAACAGATGAACGACTAGTAGCAATCACAGCAGTTAAAGGTTTTCCTGGTTTTTCATTTTCATGTACTTCAACAATGTAGTCTTTTTGTTCAAATTTAGGAGGTGCATTATTAGCAACTGTTACAATTATGTGAACATTGACAGTGGAGTTTAAAGAAGGTGTTCCCTTGTCAGATGCACGGAGAAGAAGGAAATATTCTGGCATAACTTGCCGATTTAATGGTTTGGCTATCAAAACTATGCCTAATGTTTCATCAATGGAAAATGCATTTCCAATATTTCCTGAAAAAAGTAAAGATATGTTTAAGTTTATATTTTGCACAACAACAGAAAAAATCAAACTATTTCCAAAAATTGATTTTTGTAACAAATTACAACATGATTTGTTTTTCTTACAACTTAGTGAATATACAAGTGCACAGCAATTAGAAAATATATTTACACAATGAACACAAAATATTTCTCAGATAGCAAATTAATATTTTCAAGAAATAATTTTATGACCAAACCAATAACAATAAAACATTCATTTTATAAATACTTAAAAATAAACTAAAACGCACCAACAGAATTTTTACAAAAAGAAAACCAAAACCAATTGTGTATATATATATATATATATATATGTAATATAAAATTCTTTTTACCACAGACACAAAATATTTATTCATATTTTCATTAAAGCAGAACCTTAAGAATCAATCAGTCATTTTACCTGATGCAATGCTGAATTTCAACTGGGAATTCTGCCCTTTATCTTTATCAATGGCCAACACTCGAATAACAGATGAACCAACAGCAGCAGTTTCATATACCTGGCACTTAAATGAAGCAGCAGAAAACTCTGGATGATGATCATTCTCATCATGTACATTGATAACTATTCTGGCAAAACTACGTCTAGATGGTGTGCCATTGTCACGAACCATGACTGTCAACATGTGCTTCTTGATGGATTCATGATCTAGCGAATGAGATATGGATAATTTCCCCGAAAATGTATCAATTTTGAACACTTTAAGGCTTTGAGGGTTTGCACTGTAAATGTAAAAATTATTATTAAGATTATATAAACAAAAATAAATTGGTATGCATTTTCTTAAAAAAATTATGTTATCTACAATATTCGTTACATAACTTCATTTAAGGTACTGCAGTTTGAACATATATAAAAATAACAAATTTATTTCAACTTCCTTATTTAATAATCTGAGGATTATTAAGCAATGTTTATTATTTGTTGTAATTTACATGTCAATGAGAGAAAATCTGATTCATTGGCATTTGAATATAGC
Source organism: Trichonephila inaurata madagascariensis (assembly GCA_019973955.1). NCBI lineage: Eukaryota > Metazoa > Arthropoda > Arachnida > Araneae > Nephilidae > Trichonephila > Trichonephila inaurata. The sequence continues at coordinate 323,877 of BMAV01007007.1, forward strand.
ATAACTTTGCTTGATTAAAATTAAATAAACTTGCAATACAAAATAATAAAATATTTAAAAACTGATTAACTTTCAGTACATATCCTATTTAAATTTTTATAAAATAATAATATAATTAAAATTATATAAATTATGCATATAATACACATATACTACCAATTTTCCTCAAGAAAAAATGATGAACACAAACAAACAATTTATAGATTAATATAATAATTACATACTGAAAAAATTACGACATTTTTTAAAATTTAATTTATAATAAAACATTAAAAGTCAATAGGCAATTAAATGTATTGTGCCTTTGTGGCATGGGGGTACTCTAAATAGCAGTCGAACCGCAAGTTCTCTCATGAGGTTGGCAAAGGGGAAGCGATGTGGGAGGCCCTGACCATCTCCAGGGTTTTTCCCTCAAAATTGGGGAGGAACCGAGCAAAATCGTACTGTGACTTGTATCGTGCTTAAAGCTACGGCTAACAACAGGCATAAAAATCTAGCCCCTTGCCAAGATGAATATCATGGGCCTTGATTAGATGTTACTGTCGATGAGGTGGCATAAGTAACAACAACAAAAGTCAGTATTCACAACTATGCAGTATGATCAAATATTGTGCATTTTCCATATTTTTTAACAATAATAGTTCATTCTTAAGGTTTTAGGTTCCTGAACCTGATATTTAAACTAACCATATTTTACTATGACATTTAAAAATGTAAAAAGTTATTAGAGAAACATATTTTTTGAAAAAATATAGAAATATCATTTGTAACAAATAGCTATAGAATAGCATGAGCATAGTAATAAATAGCAACTGAGTTTCACCTGTTATAAATGGAATAGATGAGGTTTTTATCAATTTCATCAACGTCAGAAGCTTCCAATTGAAGAATACTACTTCCTACTGGTGTATTTTCACTAATATCAGCAACATAAAGCTCTTTTGCAAATACTGGATTGTGGTCATTTACATTGATCACTTTAATTGGAAGCTAAAAAAGAAAAATAATTATAATTAAAAAAGGAAAGAAAAATAAATAGAAAATTCACCAAGTAATACAAAATTTCTAATTCTCAAAAAGCTTTCTTTTTCTTTTACATCTTTTTATACTATATCAAGTAACATGGGTACTTATCTATTATCCCAACCATATTGACAACATTATATGAAACAAAGCGCATGATTGCCTATTCAGTGTGTATGACACATTTAAAATTGGGGTTGCCAGCTTGGTGAATTATCTTGAACATTGACATTGTTGCAAAAGTATGTAAGTACCAAAACATGTCCTGTTTTATCAAAAAAATGTTTCAATATTGACTATCAATTTAGATACCATCTTTTAAACTTCCTATTTATGAAATTATGGTTGAAAAATTTATTATCGTGAACTTTTAGTTAAAACATTTAGTAAGTAAATTTCCTCTAAATGCAGAATCCTTTTTATGCCAGACATAACTTGAAAAACTTGTCAATGAAGAGTATTAGTTTTACTTTTCATTATGAGTGTCTTCAGTTTGAAATACAGAAAGTAATTTAGAAAGATTTTTGCAAAAATTTAAAAGTGAGGTAACATTCTCTATACCTTAATATTTCTCAATAGATTACGGATAATCCTCAAGGGGATAGATTAGGGATTCAATAGATAAGGGATTTTCTCAAGTTTTTTCCTTACAGCATCTATTGTGTAAGCAAATCTCGCAAAATCCTTAATATGCTTCTTTGCAGCTTGTTTGACATGCTTAAATCTTTCTGAATTTTTATATTAAACTTAACTGAGCAGCACGACAGCCCATGCCAAGGCCTACTGTATCCAACTCAGTATACACAACCTTGGGCCCCAAGGTGCAAGAGCAGATAGTCCGGTAAGGTGGTCAGTCTGACATGAAACCCTCAGTGTTAAGTTCCCAAGCAAGCTTGGTACTCATTTTATCGACCCACTGAAGGGATGAAAGGCTGAGCCAACCTTGCCCAGCCCGGGGTTTGAACCTCGGACCTGGGGCGTGGAAGCACGATCCACTAACAACTCAGCCACTAGGCTTCTGAATTTTTATATTTACTCCATGTAATGCTTGCATTGAAAATTTATTCACATAAATTAGCCACCACAGAAAATTCTATTTTTCCATCATCAATAATCAAGATTTATACATCTTACGAGGATGCGGTGGCATGGTTAGTTTGTTGCTGGCCTTCTGCACCCAAAGTTGTGGGTTTGACTCCGGCCCAAGTCTGTGGATTTTCATGATGCAGGAAATCGACAGCGGCCATGTTGTATGATTATATGGCATGTAAAAGATCTCTAGAGTTTCTGTTTGGCTTGGGTGCTCTTAGGAAAATTAAATCGTAGTACAGGTTTGTATCATCAGAGCTCAGCTGCCTCCCTCTAGGGAGGAAATTGGGCATCAAAATTACCTGCGCCGACTGGTGTCCATCTATATGGTATCGCACTAAAAAGAGATACCAGCTTCCAGGGAAGGTACTAGGTCTGCAATGGTAAAACACCAATCCACAGTTCATTAGAAATAATAATAATAAAAAAGGATGTTAACTACTTTTGCTTCATATGAAGTTCTAAAAAGCTGTTTATTAACAAACTTTTTCATCTTTCCTTCCAGTTTTTTTAAGCTTATGCCATGTACTTCAAAAATCAATGTTAATGAGTAATAATTGCCAAAAAAAATTTTCTATCAAAATTCAGACAAAGACCACTCCACAGGTAACTTCAAACATCTATATTAGGATCAAGTAGATAAGACAGGTTTAACTCATCAGCTCGTAACCAAATTTTTGAATTTATATAAAGATTACCATATCCCAATCCACCGTGTATAGTATTGTGTAAAACATCACATTTTCATTTACACAAAATATAAAGAAATGTTCTCATACCTGTTGATAAATTATATTGATTCCATCTGTAATACTAATATTAAGGTTATAATTGGACTTTTTCTCCCAATCCAAGTGCCTGGCAACATACACTGTACCAGAAGGGGTATGGATCATAAAAGCATCATCAGTATTTCCACCTAAAATGCAATATAATTACATTTATTCAAGAAATGTAGGAATTTGAAAGAGAAAAAAATATTTGCAGTCTTTAACAAGTTGATAACTAAAGAAAGTTTCCTTTTTTGAATTATTTTATTAGAGAAATATCTGCCTTTTGTGCTCACTTTAATACCAAACAATTTACATAACACATAAACATTTTAATACAAGCATTAACTTGAAATTTCTTAAAAACATTGACTAAAATTATTTCCAAGAAAAAGTTTAATTTTCATATTTTTTATAAGAAACATAAAACAATATAAAAACTTCATCGTCATTTTTTTTTTCTCATTCCATTTACTGCACAGAAAACTAATTGATTCACATTCATTTATATTATACTTTTATGTTACTCATCCTTTCTCTTGCTCTAAGAAATAAAATTTCACTTAATATTACTTTAAATTCTAATTATATATATATTTTTCTTAAAATATTAATACCATTATGAATACCATTTTTCTAAATGTCAGTCTAATTTCATTTTCTGTGTTAACCCTGTGTTACAACTTTTTTTCCTATTTCTTTGAGAAAATATCTTAATAGGTTACACAAGTTTCACTTAGCCCAGGGGTGTCCAACCCAAATGACCTGGCGGGCCACTTCGGAAAAACATTATAGTCTCGCGGGCCGTACATAAAAATATGTACCTTTATATCAGATTTGGAAACAAAAAAACATTTATAGGAGTGAAAATTTAAAACAGAATGAATTATTATTATTGTTTTCATTATTTTTCATGTATACAGACATAGATAATATAATAATGTTTATATAATACAATAATGCAAACATGAAGTAATGTTTAAAATAACACAGTTGCTATTTTCTTGAAAATTACAGTGTTTTTTTTTGAATTGATCTTTCATTACTCATTGTTGAAATTTGATTGTGCCATCATTCACAAGCGATTAAGTATACATTGCCCTTTACCTTAACCGTGATGAATATTTTTTTTTAAAACTTTATAAAACATCTCTGACTGCCTCTTGCTTTTGGGACACTCCAAACAGAAAAGGAGAAGGAGAAATTAAAGTCGCACACATAAAGAATCATGTACCCTCCATAGTAAAGGATATGCATAATGCAATTCGGAATTTATTAAAAAAGTAATTTATTATAGTAAAATCAAATGTAACTGTTTAATAAAATATAAATCTATTTTAATCTAAAGGACATTTCTATTATCAAAAAGAATTTATTTTAAAACAAGAAAAGGTAACAGGTAAATACATTGTACATTTATATATATATGTATAAATTTCCCTTCAAATAAATTTCAAAATGAAAAAACTTAAAAAAACCTGATATTTAAAATTTTTTTAAAACGAGTCGGCGGACCGCATCTTACGTACTGACAGGCCACATGCGGCCCGCGTGTTGGACACCCCTGACTTAGCCACAGGGTGGCACTAAACTTTCCCTAAAATCAGTCTTAAAATTAACTACCATGTCTTGAATTTTGACATGTGGTTACAGTGGCGCATACATAAGGGATTCAGGGGTTCAACCCCTCCATAGCTAAACAAATTCTTAATTTTTACCATAGAGACTACCCCTTGGTGCTTATGTTATGTTTTCTGTGTTTTTTAGACTGAAATCTTCCTCCCATAAGAGAGGTCTGTATGCGCGACTGTCTGATTATAATATCCCCAATATTCTCCTGATAGTAATATCCTAGCCAAAAGAATGTGAGTATTCTTCCATCTATTTGTTTTAAAATTATGTTTACAGATACTGGATACAAAATGAGCCCTCTCCCAATGTTTAAATAACACCAGTATATTCTTCTTTTTTTTACACAGATATTTTCTTGTCATGACTATATACAGCATGTATTGCATATATGCATAGAAAATATGTCAGAAAAATATAACAAACTTTAAAAATATACATCCATAATCTTTTTCTAGTAAATCTAATATCTCTATCTATAAATATATACAATATTACATAAATTTTCTAATTAATTTTAAATTATAATTCATTGTTCTATATTTTGAATATCATTATCATACAATTTTAAGCAAACAAATCGGTACTGAAGATAATATTTTTGTTTTGAAAAATACTAGACACAATTTCAACAACAAACAAACAATTAAAAAATACTGAAGACTTTCCCATATTTTTTTCTTATCTCTCATTTATATTTATTTACTATAATTTTGAAATTTATTTGGGAGATTTGGAAGCTATTTTTAATTGAATGATGCAAGAAAACTAAAAATTCTGCATTAATAAACAATAAATACAAATTTATAAAACAAGCTTTTTAAAACATTAATTTCATCAATATATAAATAAACGTTTATTATATTTTCCCTCTCTTCCTCTAAAAAAAAAAAGTTTTGTCAAGAAATTCTTACCAACTATTGAATACCACACTTTATCTCCATCTGGATCTTCTGCTGACAGAAATGCAACAGCTTGATAAACAGGATCATTTTCAGGTACAGCTGCAAGATTTTCAATATCTTTACATACAGGTGGGCGAGATGATGCTGGGGGACGTGACGAGACATCCACTTTCACACGAACACTGGAAGATCGTGAAGGGATACCTTTATCTGTGGCTTGGACCTATCAAAAAAGTTCATTAATAAACAGAATGTTCTGAACATATCAAATATTAAAATTATGTAGCAAAATTAAAGAGATTGACAAAAATATAATGAAAAGATAGTCAAATTAATAGGTTTAGATATATAGTCCCCAAGAAATTCAGAAAATATTGTGTCCTTAAATATTCCATCAAATGAAAAAAACATTAACTTTTCTATGAGAAAATAAATCAAAATGCCAAAATGTAATAAATCAAATGCATGTTAATGAGCAACTTTTTGTTATAAATGTCCATAAAAATATTTTGTAAATTATTAAATAGAGATGTAATTTTTGGGGAGAAAAATATTTCTCTAGAACATTTTTACAAATTCATATAAATTAGGGAATTGTCATGGTGGTGGTGCGGCTACAGCGGATGTGGTCAGAGCAGACACATTTTCCCCCATCTTAGAACAGACAAAGGGTGCAGATAAATAAGTAAATAAATACTTTTAAAAATTACAAATATAATTTAAAACAGTATTTTAAGTGGCAAATCCCTTCCACGTTGGATAATGTTTTTTTTACCGAAGTTTTCTGTTTTTGCACTTGATTATCGAATTACAAGGATAAATACATTTTTGCCAATCAGATTTAATTATTTATATTAAATTGTTAAGATATCATAGTGTGAATGCATTTTAAATGTAGCAAATTGTTATAAAAATAAAAACTTTCTGATAAATATTTAAAAATTAATAATAAGTAACAGTACAATGAAGGGTATGAGCGAATTTCAGCTATTCTGTGGGAAACTAGTTTAGAATCAAATAAATATTAGAACAGGCATATAATTGCCATAAAATTAATTAGTTTCACACAATAATGTAAGTAAAATATATAAAACAGATACAAGTAAGTAAAAGAAAAATAAATACTAACTAACCTTTATTATAAAGACATAAATATCTCATTTACCATTGGATTTAACAAATCTTAAAAGAGATTTTAGACATTTTTCTAAATTGTTTGATGTTTTGAATTCTTATAGGATGTTTTCAAAAGTCTCATGGACATATCATTTTACATATGGAAACACCACAATAGGTGCAAGAATGTATGCTCTGCCCACCCAGCTCCCCTCAGGTGTCTACTGTAGCCAATGTCTGCTCTAGTTATGTAACCAACATGGTAGCTTTGTTTTTAATCAGTAATAAATTCATTCTTCTTAATAAATGTAATCACAATATATATAAAAAAAATTAATTATTACATTAACAATACAAGTAACATTATGAAATTGTTATTTTTAGTTGCTCCAATAAGATGTTTTTACACAATTTTACTAAAATTTAGAATACGTAATTTAAAATCTAAAGGACATTTGTAAATAAAAGGAAAATGTAATGTTAAAAAAAAATACAAACTATGAAATCGTAAGATTCCCCAGCCAGTAGTTTTTGTTTTGCATATATAGCTCCAGTTTTGGGATTAATTGTAAACAAATCAGATCCCTTTTCAGGTCCAAATGAATAAGTAACATCTCCACTAGGTCCTGTATCAGCATCAGAAGCAACAACCTATTAAAGTGAATTGCATTAAAAGCAAATATGATAAATAACGCTAAAACACTTGGCCTTTCCAAGTAGCAGGTATTTACATGTAAAAAATAAGGTATTTACGTATTATAAAGTACACCAATTTCTCCAAATCAAAAGGCATCGCAAATTTAAAAAAAACATCGCCAAATGCTGTCTTTGTTGTTATTATATTTGAAAATGTGAGGGAACGGTTTTCACTATTGGCTGCATATCGTGGTATTTGGAGCGATGCATCTTGATTTGCCGAATTGATCAAAGGTATAACATTCAAGAACCAAAATAAATAATTACAAAATCTTCCACAAGTATAATTTTTAAAGAAGTAACAGTTTTTCTCTAGCAGAACATCATTATGTACAAATCGGGTAACAATGAAAATTACAACTAATCTCACAAAAAGTCAGCAAAATTTCATGAATTACTCAGTCCAGTAATAAAAGTCTAATTCCATTTAGATTGACAGGTTTCTCAATTATTCCTACTTAAAAAATTGAAAACTGTGATGAGGAAATTAAGTTTTATATATATTCTTACATCCGAATCAAAATTATTTGAAATCTTTTATTTAAAATAAAAAAAGTTATTGGAAAATAAATTACCTGGCATAAAACTAAACTTGGATCAGCTTTAGATATTTCCAAAACAGGACAAAGATAAGGTGATAAATGGAATTCAGGGTCATTGTCATTTTCGTCAATAATCGACACCAAAACTCTCGTTAAAGATGACAACGATGGATTCCCACCATCTTCAACTTTTATCTAGAATGAAAATGAAAAATATAAATTTAATATTAGACATAATCTATGATTTAAAATGAATGAGAATTAAATTGCAGAATCGGCCACTGGTTGGCATTTTTTCCGAGATTGATAAGTGCGCCAAGTGTGGTAACCGAACCGATTTCAGAGCTGCGTTCGGCGCATTTTCACGCAAGCCCAGAACGTTTTTTTTAAATTATATGAAAAGTTTTGTAGAGTTTGTGCTCTGTGAGTATAGTTTTTATTAAAATAATTTTTTTGTAATTTTATTTAAATTTATTATTTATTACTTATTGTTATACATATTATTTTTTTTATCATTATTAATATAAAATTAATTTTTTAATGGTTAATATTTATGCAGACGATTTTATAATCCCATTTCTTCTCAAACTTTTACATAGTTGCTACAAACATTCACATAGTTAAGGTTCTCGTTTGTCGTTAGCTCGTATTTTTGCGCCTACTTTTCCGTGGAACATTTCATAGTTTACATTCTCGTTTGTCATTAGCTAGTATTTCTGCACCTGCTTTTTACAGGAGCATTTTGTAGGATATTTCAAAGCTTGTTTTTTTAAGCTTCGTTCTTCCGGTTAGGATTTTTTAAGGTAAATTTCTTTTTCTTCATAAAATTTTTCAGATACTTACGATGGTCACCAATGATATTAGATTGTTGCAAATGTGAATGCATGTATGTTGAAATATGCTGAGTATTCTGAAAGATTTTTTTTTTTTTTTGCTGAGTTGCTTGCGTTAGAAAAGAAAGTTGTGACGATTTAATTGGATCGTCGTATGCATAATCGAAAAGCATGAAACTGAAAGAAAGGAAGGGTTAAAAGGCAGTAAATGATGGTTTTAAAAATAGTCTATTTTAATTTTTCAGATTTAATTAATTATAATTACTTAATTAAAATTAATTCTTTAAATTAATTTTTTCTTAACGATTTTGTTTTAAGAAATACTCTAATTTTGCAACGATTTTTAGCTTTAAAGGTTTTTTAAATGATTTTTTGTGATTATTTCACTTTTCCGCCGTCTTGGATTTCGCACTCTTGCATAATGTCTTCTGGAGGGGTTGCTACTTCGAAGGTCAACACGCAAGAGTGCGCTAAGTTGGCAGTTGTTTCAGGGACGTCTTAAGACTTTTTGTGAGGCTCTGTGCCCCTATGCAAAAGTAGGTCCTACCCGTGAACTTTAAAAGTAGACAGTATATAGCATACATTGTCAAATACTCGTACAAATGGTAATTTGAAACAAATAAATGTGGACGACACACAATCCCACAAACCGATTAGACCGATGGCCGCATTTCGACTAAATGATTTGAATAATTGTTTGTGGTATTAAGCTTAGGTCCCTAGATATGGGCAATGATCATCAAATAATAATACAGTTTTGCCAATTAACAAGCTGTTTGAAACTCCCTGTATTTCGGAGAATATGTACGGGAATAATATTGTTCCATTTAAGTTAACAGGGTCACAATTTTATTAAGACTGAGTCGAGAACGAAACGGGGCCCTGGGCACAGGCACAGCTGGCCCATGCGTTAAGATGTCCCTGAATTGTCTTAAAATCGCGCCAACCACTAGCTGATTTTGCAATTTCATCATTTAAAAATAAATCAGTTATCATTCTAAAAGCATTCTTAAAATCTTTTATAATGCTAATTTGATCAAAATTCTCCAAAATCTCTCATGTGAATATATTTTTCCTATATATGTAGGTGATACTTTAACAAAATAATTTAAAATCTGGTAGATTAAAAAGATATTTTAAAACAAAATAAAATTAACAGAGAGCATGCAAGGTCGATCACAAAGTCTGAAAACTACAATTACGACGTAAGGTTTAATGTATAAAAATAGTACTAGATGGCGACACGATACTTACTTCTAATGCATGCTCTGGTTGCACTTCTCGATCTAAACGCCGTAAAGTTGCCGTAGTAATTAAACCTGAAATAAAATTATAAGAAATAAGTTTTATATCTATTATTTCAAAATACTGCATAATATAATATATTGCAAAGACGGTTAAATTTTCCTCAAATATTTAGGCTTTGTTTGAAACTGATCTTTAATGTCAAAACCAGTTTTACATTTCTTCGACATTAAATTATTCACGGAAACACACTCACACACTGACGTCTAAACACATAACGAATGCCAATGAATGCTTCCAGCCAATCAGTTGTGGCGCTTCACTGTTGTCAACTTATACTTTTTACAGAAATTTTCTTTTAAAAATAACATACTTATCAAGAACCGTAACGGTTATACATTTACGTGGAACCTTAGAGAAAGAGATCTATTATCCACTCATCATAATAAATCGAGAAAAAAAATAATTTGTTGAAGTTACATAAGAATTGTGATAGCAGTCCATATTGAGTGCAGCACAACAAAGCTGGTGGAGGGGGGGGGGGGTGGTTGGAAAACCACTCTCCCAGTAGATTTAGTTTCTGTTTCGCTTTCGTAGGAAAGCGAAGAGAAAATGACGTCACATCTCCATGACAACCAAGGGCGTCTTTCAACCGGCTGCCGTATCTCGACGGATCGAGGAAACGAATTTGTTTAATAACAAGGATTAAGAGAATATTATATTTTTAAGTCAGTTACTCGTTATTTCTTAAATAACTGCGTGAGGTTATTGAAAGGAAATTTTAACTAACTACTTGGAAGAAAGTAAGAAAAGGAAGAGGAGTTTTAAAGTCATGAGGGGTGAAGTTGCCACACTAAACGCATGCGAAAGCTTACATGGCGGGGGGGGGGGGGATAATTAGAGTGAGTGAAGTCTTGCAAAAGAAAACAACTAGTGTAACAATAAAACATTTAAAATTCGAAAGTCAACTCAAAATCTAAATATTTTTAATTTTAAAAACTTTTTGAAGAATCTTTATTTTTTTTTTTTGAAGTCTTAAACCTAATATCAAATTTGAAATTATAGCTAAATTTTACAAGAAGAGCAAAAAGAATGTCTTATTTTGGTTTTCAATTCAAAAGAGAACACGTGATTGCATTTATTATGTGACCGTTATGAATTTAGTCCCCTGGGAAGCATTTTTTCTATGCACTGGCAACTATTAAATGATATTCATAGTGAGTTTTTTACTGGCAGTTTGTTAGATAGGAAGAATTTGACTCTATCCGCGGATCTTAGATATCATGAACTTTTTTTCTTGCCTCAGAAGGGGTGTTTATTTTCTGACCAAGACTCATATAGATGCTTTCGAAAGCAGCACAGTCCTAAATATGACATATCTTTTACACCGAAGTGGGATTTTCCAATTCCTATTCTTCATCTGACAAGGTACTTATATCTCCATCATCCTCAAGAAAAAAAAAATTATTAATTACACAGTAGGAAATAGAATGGATTGGGGCTGCAGACTATATGTCTTCGTCCTGAGGATAAGGAGCCTTGTGTACCAATTTTTATTATTTTTTGCCAAGCTTAGGGCAGGAGAGACTTGCAAACGCCTGGCATAGTTTTAGTAACTGGGCTATTGGCAATTAGGACCAGAATCTTGTTTACTGAGCAATATAGGACATCGCATATTAAATCTAATATGTAATCTAAATTTTCCAACATTTTTACAAGAGAAAATTTAAAATATTTGATAACAGTTTAAATACAGATTTAACAGTTTGACTTAGTATAAAAGAAAACTATCCTAGACGTGCCATAAAATATTCCATCGAAAATTATCAAAACCATGAAACAATATTTTATTTTTCATTTTGCTTACACATTATTTATGAAATTTACTCTATTTATATCAAAAACCGTCTTTAAAAAAATAATATGAAATATCTGTTAGGAAATAAATCTTTTTCTTTCTTCTTCGGAATTTTAGTATGAATCAGCAGCAACGAGCGCGCGCGTTCTATAAAAGTGAAAAAAATAAATAACAATTTCTTAAACAATAAACGTAAATATTATTTGTTTTATTAAATCCCCCTGAGTAATATTAGCGAGTATTTTCTAAAATCAAGATAATATCAAACAAAGAAGATGATCGCAAAAACCAAACACATTTTCCATCACCAGGAAATAAATTTGCCAGATCTGTATTTGAATATCTTTTTTTTTAAAAAAAGAAACCGTTAATAACTTCTTTTCTATAAGATGTCTTTACTACGGAAAGTTAAGATGAAATATTATGTAACATCCCTTTAAACTTCAGTCAAAAGGAAAACAATAAAACAAATAAATAAGACTAAAGAAACATAAATCCTTAAAAAAAACACATCAGATCTATCCTGGAAGGAATGGAAATATACATATGTATTATTTATTATTCTTGATTCAAATTAAATAATAAAAAAAAGAAAAGAATGTACATAAATAATCGTAAGGAAAAAAACCCACCTTTCCTGCTGAAAAAACTGTCCATAAATAAATAAAAACACCCCATTTTTTCTTTTTTCGAACTGATTTTTCATTCGGCTGGCGTGGAATGAGAAATGAATTTAGGCTGTTTTTCACAAGAGCAGTAATGGAAAATAGGGCTCCACCGGAATTACATTCGAAAAATGCAAGAGGGAAATGGTGGGGGGATTGTGGTAGGATGCATAAAAAGATATATGTAAATTTCGTTTGGTTCTTTCCTAAAATCCAACTTAGTAAAGGGCAAGGGAAAAAGAGTCCCAAGGACATGTGATTTACTTCACTTCACTTGTCCCTCTCTCTACCACAAAATACAGATCTTTATCGTACTATAACTACTCCGGTAAATGCCAAAAAAGAAAAAAAAAAATGTTTTTGTTGCGCACAACAACATAACATTCTGTGCAAAGAAAGTTACGGAGTGGAAAAAGGGCGGTAAGAAGAGATTCGAAAAATCCCTTTAGGGAGTTTGATCAAAAGAATGGGTTGGGGGATTTGTCGAGATATGGATATGTTTAAAACATGAGGTAGCGTCCCTCAAGGCACGATACCGCTAACGAATTTTGGAGATAAAATAAATCTGTAATTGGCCCAAAGCGTACATATTCGAAGATACTGATCGAAAAAAGATGTATTCGGCTTTTAACTGCGAAAAACACCTTTGAATTCAAAGAAGTGTTTACCTGGGACAAAGGTGGAAAGATTTTGCTCCGTGAACTTCAGCTTTTTAACTGCGAAAAACATTTTTGAATTCAAAGAAATGTTTGCTTGGGAAAATGGTAAAAATAGCATTTTTTTGTTTTTTTTTTTGTAGGTTTTAAAATGCCAATTTTTGCCGAAGCCTAATGGTGCATGTTTTTTTAATAGAAGTGCATTTTTCATTTTTACCGATTGTTACTTTTTTATAGTAAAGTAATTTTGACGTAAAATTAATTTCGACTAAATACTTTTTTTACGCAGTGCCTCTTTTTGAATAAGCACTAAAAGATATTTTGTGGAAGAACTTTTAATATGCTAAGGATAGAAAATTCCTGAGTTTGAAAGGATATTACCGTAAAAATCGGCGTATAACGCGCACTTTGAACACAAAAAATATCAGGTGCGCGTTATACGCGAGTATAAAAACCATAGCTTTAAAAATAACATAAGAGATGAGGATAAAAATAAATTACTTCTATACATATGGAAATACGGTTTATTTAAAATAAATGACATACCTTATGAACTAAAAGAGTTCTAGTTTTAGAAATATACTATTATTTCAAAAGTCTGGAATAATATTTCGAATAAATGACTTCAAAACATAGAACATTGTATTCTATCATTTCAGATTTCTTCGTAAAAAAACGGGGTGCGCGTTATACGGCGAACATATTTAAAAATTAAAAAATGCAGCTTGAAAGTATAGGTGCGCGTTATACGCCGGATTTTACGGTATGTCTTGAAAGTATATTTATATGTTACAGCGATGATATATAAATCTAAACCTAATCAACCCTTCTCTCTTCAGGATGATTGCAAGTTAGGTCATTGACTATGAATAAAGGAAGGTAAAATGAAAGTTACAATACTTAAAATTCAACGGCTTTTCAAAGTATTTAAATTCCTAGAGTAAAACACTAAGGAATCCTTCATATCCAAGTATTGTCTAAAATTAAGAAGTGTATAACTTGCATTCTAATACGTTGATTTAACATGAAAACAATTTAACTCCATTCCTATATTGTGCGTATTATAAAACTTTTATGAACAATAAGGAAGATTTCTAAATATTAATATAAGATAGACTGGTTTTTTTCAGGCAGTTATCAGAGAAATTTCTGAAGAAGGTATTCATCATGATTATGAAACATGGCGAAAAGATTAAAAAATGCCACTTGACTTAATAGCCACTTTTCAAAATTCCTTGCTACTTCACATGAGGGCCAAGTTTATTTAAAAGAGAACAATTTTTATCATTTCATTGACATATTGATCTCCATTAGAGTCAGGGCTTGAATTCAACATGTTCTAATCACAAGATCAATTCAATGTAGAACACGCTACTGCAACTATGAGAAATCTTAAACATTTAGAAAGTTATTTATAATCGAGATCAAAAGCACATTTATTTCTGGAAACAATTTGCTTTCGTTGAAAAATATTGAGAATACTTTTCTCCATCCAAAGGAAAAAAAAATTGTTAAAATTTGAGAATAGACCGAATATTATAACCAGATTTATATTTTAAAATTTAATTAAATTAAACAAGAGATAAAAAATATGAAAAGAGTGGTGCATTTTTAAGTGTGATGGAGAAATTAAAGTGACAGGAGAGAGGCGTATGGCTAGATTTTATGGCAATAAAATCAAACATATTCATTTTTTCAGTGTAGGCCAGTATTTTTGAATACCGGAGGGCCCCACCTTTTTATAAAACGATTGCATTCATTGTTTAACTTTGCATCTCAGAAAAAGATACAAATTTTTTTTTTTATTGAGAACATTTATAAATCCCTGTGCACACACGGGGGCTTACAGAAGTAAGTATGAAGTACACATCACAAAGGAAAGAAGGAATTTAAAGTCACGAAGGATTACAACACAAACATCCAAGCCTTCTCCGGGATTCGAACCCAGGCCCTACGGAACCGCAGTCAGCGTCACTAGCCACTATACCAAATGGGGGCAAAAGATACACATTGTATTGTAAAAATAATACAATTTTATTGATTATAATTCAATAAATATGTTAAATAAAATTGTGGCAGTTTTATTCAATTTATTTACTGTGCTAATTCCATATCTTCTATAGTTGCAAACACATTTAATTTTAGAATAAGTTTAATGGGACTAACGTACCTTATCACACTTTTGTACAATTTTTTTTTATATAAATCAGAATGAGATTTCTTGTTGAAAATCTGATCATTGCCCTCGAATTATGTCAGCCAACTTGATCTTCATGGGAAAAAAAATGCGCACTAATATATGGTTCAAATATAGAGAACATTTTCTGTCTATTTGTTTTTCAGACTATCTCGTCAGGTCGCAAAATAATTCTTTGCGGGACGAATGTGGCCCATCCCTGGTGTAAACGAAGTCCTTTTAGATTGGTAAAATTTATCAACGTTCATGCTACTATTTTAGTGCGGAAATCAAGGAACGTACACACTATCAAGGCAATTTGCAGATTAACTAGGTCGATCCCTTAAAGTGAGGAAAATTATTTCATTTCTCACGTTACCTATTATAGGCACTCGTAAAAGTAAGATCTCTACTCGAACAACAGCAAATTATTTCTATGCTTAAATTAATAGTACGACAAACAATTCATTAATACTAGATACAATAAGCTGAAAAAACAAACTAAACTTTTTTTTTATCCCATAAAGTTATATAAGTATAATAATCAGCAGGTTGTATATAAATGAAGTACACTTTAACAATTAATGAAATGTAATTTTATAATTGCCAGCGTTTTTTAAGCGGCTGATTGTAAATTGTAAAAACGGCAAACTTCTTTCCTTTGCAGCCTGTTGTTGGCGTTATATGTATGTCATCGTGCGAGACAGTAATGTTGTTTAAGAGATTTTGTAGCTCTTGCTTACCGTATGTTAGAGAGCGAGATCAAATCGTTGGCGAAAGTATGGTTGAATTATTTTTTTTCCGCCACTCTTATCATTTCACAAGGAAGGATATATTAAAAAAAACTGTGAAACAAGCTATGGTATTTTAACGATTCAGAATATATTAATGTGCACATTACTTGGGTAAAATGTGGAAAACTTATAATTTTTATAGATGATGATTGTCAGAACTGATCAAGAAGTAACCTGCAAATTAACTATGTATGATGTTCACATTAACAATTATCAAACTTTAACGGTAATTTTTATACGAAACTCCTACAGATGTCACCAGTCATACAAATCCGAACTCAAACAATTCCTTTCAAAAATTCTAAAAGTTGTCTTTCCCAGCATAAAAAAACTATACACTTAAAGTATATCTACATTATTTAAAAAAAAAAAAAGTCCCCGTTTCGCATCGATTTCTCAGATATGAGACAGTGCAAGAAAAAGTACCATTCAGAACCCCATTTCTTGCTGAAATAAATAAGACTATTTCCAATTTCAGTTATCGCACATCCAATCAGCAAGACGAGGGGAGGGGTTAAAAAATGTTGTCTCAAAGATAAGACGGTAAATAAATAAGAAATCTGGATTCTGATCGGAAATGCTGAAAGATTTCCATTTCGTATCAATTCAGAAGCAATTTCCTGAATCCAGCATTAAATAAGAAAGCTTTACAAATACACATGCGTACTCATGCTTCCATTTTATTTTTATCCGATCTGCGATCGCTTCGAATTAACATTCGTTTCTACAATTTTGATGGAAATCTGAATACAGAAATTTAATGGCACATATGCAAAATGAAGAACGACAGTTTTATGCAATGGATTTGGAATTTATATAGGCATATGTAATTCGAAATATATATTGTATTGCCTCTCAATTTCGTGTTTTCTTTAATGCGACATATTTATTTTGGATACAAAAAATATTAGTGTTAGTATATGAATCTGAAATTCATTTCGAAGGAAATAAATTATGAATGCAGATGTTAGAAAGAAATTGAAATTACGTGATAAAATCCAAGAATAAAGAAAATATAGATTCTAGCTTAGACATATTTATTTATCTATTTCATGTATGAAATGTACAAAACAGTATTTTAATCCAAATATTGAATTCGGAACATTGCAAGAATTCTGTATCAATCGTATTTAATTTTCAATTCTGAAAGGTATTAACATTTTCCACTCTAATGAAACATTTTCATATTTATAAATTACCGTGGCTTAGAAAGCAGAGCAGGAATGTTTCATATTTTCTCCATCACTGGTAATATACCGCGTAATTTGGTTGTATTTTCAAAGGAATTTCACCAAAAAAAATATCCGAACTGTCACCATGTCTGTAAGGATCTACTGCTTGCACCTGGCAACAGGTGGAACGATACGCACGAGATCTGGCAGCGAACCCACTATATACAGAGGAGAACCTGGCAACGACAGGGGAGACCAGACCGAACCAGGGGAGAAAGGAGAGCGGGAGCGAAAAAACCGAAGGCGAGAAAAGACGTGGTCGGAGGAAGACGGCTGGACGATGGATTGTAATCTAGTACCATCTTGATATTTTCTTCTTTTTATGAAGTGTCCCATAGAAGGAGTTAAATAAAACAGAGGGACAAAATTCTGACTGTAATTATTTTTTCACAATTCGAACACGACCCGATCCGAAAAGAACTCACAAGTTTACAAAGTCAATTTTGATTTTCGCCAATACTGCCACAAAGAACCTTCATGCACAAACAACTTACACAAAGTATAACCACAAAAAGATGGCCCAAACTGATAGCGGGGGATACCGGTCGCCAAAGTTAAATAGCTCAAATGAGTGACTACCAGCTGCAATGCAGGCATGACGTCATTGACGTAAAGAATCTTATATACGTTGAACTATCTGTGGCATTTTATGAAAGTCAGCAGCTATGACGCTAATTCTGGCTACAAGGTCCTCCAGCGGCAGAACAGACATCTAGAACAAGACGTTTTTTAGTTGCTCCAGAGAAAAGAGTCCAGGTAAAGAAGATCAAGAGATCTGGGACGCCAAGTAACACGGCTGTCTCGGTAATGTACAAATTGTTTCCACATTCCTGTTATAATGATGTGGCATTCCGTTCGTAGTAAATCTGGCAGCACCTTCTGGAGGAAAGCGAGATACTCATGGCTATCTAGTAAGAGATACAACCCAATTAAGTAATCCTGGATTATTCCCACCCACACATTTATGGTGGCCTCTTGGGTGGGTAGCATGTGGATTTAAAGAAGTCCACACATGGTTGTTGCACATTAAATATACCATTTAATGTAAAGGTTGCCTCATCCGGCTAACAAAACAATTGTTGCAAAGTCCAGCAGCAGTATATCCATGTACAGGAATCACCATGGTAATAAAACTCGTTTCAATTAGGACCAGCAGGCCTTGAAGATGGTAGGGGTGCAACCTTTCTTCAACGATGCATTCACCAAAGAGTCATACAGTTCTTTGATCATTCGCTTCATACAGAATTACTTCTATCCCATTTATACTCCGACATTTCTTGCTTGGCCTCTGTCATGTATTTGGACATGGAAAGAAAGAAATCGTTTCTACGAAGCGCTTGTACAACCGTTGAAATGTTCGACCATTAGATATTGCTAATTTGGAAATTGCTTCTTATTACTTCTGCATTACCTTTGGAAGATTCGTGCATAAAGTGTACATCAACTTTTTTAGTAGTCCATCTTCTGACGACGAATAGCAATCAAATGAAGAGTTCGTAAAGCGTGAAATTGGCATAACTTATTTTAAAAAATAATTCTTTACTATACTGAGATTTTAATGAGTGGAGTTGTTATTTTGATTTTTTGTATCTTCTGAATGGTTTGAAAAGGATCGTTTTCCTTTTGAACGGGATTTGAGTAGTTTTCTTTTAAGATTGATTTGATTGGCTGCTCGGGGGTACAGAAAACTCCCTCTAGTGACTCAATGATTGATTTCCGACCCGAAATTGTACTGGGATTTTTTCTTATTTTGGAAACCTTTATCCCCACTTCTAGTTTGGATCATCACTTCAGTTACATCGTGTATATCTGAAAGTCCATGAAATGACACAGTGAATGTGAAGAGCGAGGTGTGAACTCAGATGTCAACATTTAAAATCACACAACGATATTAAGTGGATCTTTGAATGGGGAAATATAAAGGTCTCGTAGACTTTTGTATAATATTAAATTTTCATTGATATTCATCGTTATTATTATTGTCAATACTTTGGCAAACAAGAATATGAATGAGGCCATCGTACATGGTGACAAATATTTGTATCGTGCACGAAAGTGATCCAAATGGAAAACATTTAAGAAGAGTAGTAAAAATAAATCAAAAATAGCATGTTGTTGTTTATTTATTAAAAAAGTACCAAAAAAAGAACAAAATAAAATGTAATTATTCATATGTTAATGTACACCATTAAAAGCTTCATAATTGCGTTAATTCATTAATTTCTATAATTAAAATAAATTTATAACTAAAAAAATAGTAATTTTTATTTAAATGCAATTTATTTATATGCTAAATCCCATCACTAGAGAATAAAAACATGAATTATTTAATACCTCTTTTTTCTGCAATGGGGTTGCGTATTGGTATTTCTATCATTGCAAACCTAGTACATTCCCCTGGAGCTGGTATCACTTTTTTGCGCGGCACCATTTAGGCGATACCAATTACCGCAAGTAATATACTTCAGTTTTATTGATTTTTGAGAGTTATTTTATAACTGCTTATATATTTAAATTTTCACATACATTTTTAGGAATCAGGAACTAAAGCCTAGAATAGATTGCACACTACTGAAAGCGTTCGTAAATACATAAATTTCCCGTTTAAAAAAAACAGGTATCTTACCTCAAGGGAAAAAATTACGCATTCATAATAATCATATCACCACATAAGAATATTTGCAGCCTCAGAATTGCAAAGAGAGAAAATATTACCTCTCTCTCTGATTATAGGGGGTAACAGAAACCACTTTAATTGTAAAATTACACAGGGCATTTCACTACCCACAAAGCAACTAATATATTTGAGAACAATTTCACTCTAAATAACAGATGAACCAACTGTGACTAATTCATATCTTCAACCAGCTCATTCAAGCGTGAATTACCTCATTTCGAATTCGGTGTCGGGTAGTTAAAAATTAAGCAAGTATTCCAAGTATTACTTTACAGCGATGAAGGGATTCGAATTAGGACTCTTCCAACGAACTTCCATTACGAATATACAATTTAGTTTCGCCAAACATCCCAAAAGTTAAAAGCGGAGGCAATTATTTGGGAAATTTCGCCAACTTATACAGGCCCAGACTGTCATTATCGCAGGGTCCTGCCCCAGCAGTTATTGCATATTAAACAATTTCAACGAGTAGGACCATCGTTTAGATATTAAAATGACGCCTGGTCACAGAAAATCAGCAGGTAAGCTTTCTACAACACCGAAATTGGAATCGTGTAGGAATAATTCACAGGGTGTTGCCATTCCGAAAGTGTTGTGTGTATGTATGTGTCAAATGAAAGGGAAAGATTAGAAAATGATTATGGCCTTCAAGGGAAAATTCCAGAGGAAAATTATTCTCTACGTACAGATTCCGATATTAAATTCCTCCCTGTTATATAGAATGTTCCAAGAACAGTAATTTCAGGGTGAATGTTCCAATTTTAGTTTTAAATTATTTAAAAACGCTGATTGCTGCCAGCAAGCGGCAAACATTAGTACTTAAGAATTTTAAATTGGAGTAACGTAAATTTAGAAAATTAATCTTATACTCAGATAACAAGAAAAAGAAATAGAAGACTTATAATTTTTGAATCATTCTTTATTTAAGATGTATGGGAAATAAAATATATTCGCTTTCAAATACGATAGCAATAAATAATTTAAATTGGATTCATAGTTTTGTTCCAACAAATAATCGTTTGCACAGTTAAGAATGACAAACATACTTTGAATAAATGATTTAAAAAATGATTTTGTATGGATATGATGAAAAATGAAGTATATATATTCGAATAGTGAAATATTTTCCTTATAAGCTAAAAAATGAGTTTGTACGTAAAAAAATTAAACATAAGACGCCGTGCACATTAAAAAGATTTTAAAGCACAATTACATAGAATGAAGAGTATTTTGAAATATTATTTCAAACTGTTTTATTTTAAAATATTTGTAAATTTTTTAACGATTAAAGTTGTAATAAATAAAATATAAACAAAAATACAATTTGCAGCAATGCAGAAAGTAGTATACCAAAAAAAGAGAATTTCCAATTATAATTGCCAAAGCGGGGGAAAAATCCCGATTTTGGTAATTCTTAAATAAATGTCTTAAAGTTAAACCGTTAATTAATAATCATTAAAGATGCATACAAACAAAATAGCTTTATTAAAACTTAACAATTTTGGGAAGAAATAATTAAGCTTCAATTAAAATAAAACAAGCTATTTAATAGAGGAAAATAAAGTAAAACTATTACACGAAATACAAAGTTCTTTTTTTAGAAAATCCTCCCAAACATTTTCACACTCTTTGTATTTGAAAAAAATAAAGATAATCCTTATAAATACAGTTTCATATTCAATTATTAAATATTTAAAAATCGCATACAGGCAGTCAGAAAGTTTTTAAAAATATAATCCTGAAAAGCTTCTATAAGATGAAGTTAAAGAAATAAATAATTATAATAAAAAAAAAACTCGTAGTTAGGTTTTAATATGAATATTTTCCGACATTCATAACGATAATTAATACTTCCTATAAAAATGTTAAGATTTTTTTTCCCTTCTCCTCTCGCATGAAAACATGTTTCGGAATAAAAAGAATTAAAAAAGCTTTAATAAAAAGAAAGAAAAAAAAAAAAAAAAAAAGAAAAGAGCAGGAAGGAATAAATGGAAGAAAAATATTTTTACAAATGTAGTGTGAATTCCAGAAAATTTTTGCTAACAATTTATTATTTTTCCTTCTTGCAATCAAACAAATTACAAAGTTGCGATTTTAATATCTCTCCTCTTTTTAACACATTGAAAATATCCTTTTAAAAATGTGAAAAGCTCTTGTTCAAAAATATTTCCTATTTTTCCAGCAGTTTTGCGAATTGGAAATTTCTTTTCTGAAAGAATGTTTAATATTTTAAAATCTCTCTTATTTTTTTATGACTTTTTAACATTCTCTTCCAATGATTTAAAAATAATATTTACAGAAATTAAATACTTTTCGATTTTCTGACTTCGTACGTATTGAACATTCCTTTAAAAAAAAATAACTTCTAATGCTTATATAATTTTTCCTTTTTCTGTTTTGTAATTTTAAAAAAGATAAAGTCTCCAATGGATTTCTTTAGACTACTACAATGTTTTCATTTAATATTTGTTACAATGATCCATAATATGTTCAAGAATATCATAAAATGAATTTTTATTAATGTATAAAGCATTACAAAAAGAATTTAAAAAGTAAAATAAAAGTCAGTGGACTTGGACATGGAAAAAGCTATTTCAATCTTTAAACTTCCATGCCACGCCATAAAGTGCGACACATGTAACAGCAGTTACTTCTTCAGTCCCTCCCCTCTCACACCATGCCACGTAAGGACTTCAGATCCTGTTATGTTTCCCTCTTTTTTCAACACGAAAGGCTTTTGATGCCGAATCATTGAAATTGATTGTCGAATTGAAAAACATGACCAGATGATAGACAGTGATATCTCACGTTCTTAACTTCCACAACGAGCTTCGCCAAAAGCCTTCGAGTAGCTGAATAGTGTGACGTTAATATTCATTCACTCCCCAACGTAAATTTGAATCTAGTCATATTTAAAATGACATCATGTGACGGGACTTTATCGGATTTCTAACTAATCCTCTTGGTGAATCTTTGGGGCCAGAATGGCATTATTTCAATCCAATCCTCTCAAGAAGAAACCGCGATGTGCTGATTAGTTAATAGATATATACTGGAATTTAAGCATTCGCGTGTAAATAGAATAGAAGTCGGATAGAAGTAGAATAGAAGTCGGATAGTAGTAGAATGGAAGAATAATAGTAGATGAATAGTAGAAGAATAGAATAGAAAAAAGACAGAAAGTGAGATGCTGATCACCGTGAGATACTAGTAAGATATTAATAATAGAATTGTAATTATAGAACGGACTTTAGTGTGTTAAGGAATCTAAGACGGATAAGGATTCCAGGCGCTATTTACGTAGAATTTATAATTACGTAGTATCACTCCTGATTATATCCCTCTAGTAAGACTTGTGTTGCGTTGATCAATATATATTTAGACAATAATAAATTAGATTTATTATGGAGAATTAGGGTGATCAATCATTTATTCCTACAAATCTAGGTCGAGTGGATGAGGAGATGATACCCCCGGGCCGGGGGTATCACAATCATTTACCATCACTTTGGCTTGATTATGCTGATTTAATTAATTTCGCAATAGAACGTGGCCGCGGTAGCCTAATGGCCATGGTCACGAAATCGTGGCTAGCGTTGGCGAGTCTTGGATTCAAATCCTGATGCTACCAAAGACCCACTGTTTGGAAGGGTTTATACACGTTAAATTTGCCTTGGTTGAAAGTTCTCATTGATGGCGCAGTATGGAAATTAGGAGATTGTACTTCCAGCTCAAGCGAATGCGGTTCAAAATTACAAGGTCCGTCACCAATTGTACTGTGGTGTTGCTTTAGAATCCAATGTTAATAAACACTCACTCACATTCGCATTAGAACAATAAAACAGGCTATTGATGACGCATACTCTGACATCAGATGATGAGGACAATACTTGAATTGTTTTAATCTTCACCGTATTTTCCCACATCCATCTGGGGAGGAATGAAGATACAAATTCATAAGTCATGACGTTCGTAGCTACTTGCAACAATTCTTAGAAGGAAACGAAGTTTGAAGTCGTGACCAGGCCATTGCTCTACCGATTGGGCTCTTGTGTCTCCTTTTTAATTTGAGACAGCGAAGTGGGATAGCGCAGTGTGAAAGAGAAGTAGATATTGTGGGTAGCGATATGATCGATTTGTAATTCGATCAAAGATTCATTTTTCACTATAGGAGTTGTTGCATGTCATAGGGAACTGGGACTTAACCAGTAGCGTAACGGAGAATGTTAGGGGCGGCCCGGCCACGGCAAAATTTGGGTTTGCGGCCGCAAGCCCTAATACATACTAGGGGGCAGTACGGCTTTGCCCCCCCCCCCGCAATGTGGGGGTGTACTTTACACCATGGGACTCGACATTCTTAAACAGCGTGATGTGAAAATTTAGAGAATGAGGTCTGAGGTCAACTTGTCCCACGACTGCATTTCAAAAATATGGAATTTATAAACAATGGTCCCGGAGTATTTTTACACAGCAATGTTTTTCCACTCAAGACTTTAAGGAAGGAGATTTTTTTACAGGTACTAAATCCCCGAAATATGAACGACAACCCTTTAAATTACATGCAAACAAACACAAAATTAGAATCCTTTATAAACATTCTCAGCACACCGTCAAGACGTTTTCTACCCCGTCAAGCTAATCAGTGAAAACTTAAAAAGGCGGGTGAATAAACAAGTCACCTCCCACCTCTGACACTCTAGGGTGGTTGGATGATAAATTAGTGCCATGGTCTACCTTTAATTAATGATTGCGACTGAAATGGGTGGGGCCCGAAGGGCCTTTTTTTATAAAGCGAACTGACGTGGGTTGGAAAAGGACACGCAAAAAATATCTGGTTCAAGTAGTTTGAGTAAATATACTTTTTTTTTTCACCTTTTTGATGGTCCCCTCTTTTTTAAATTTCAAGTTTTCTTGTATTGAAGTGCTGACTGTGTGTGCGCGTTGAGGTGTACGTGTCGTATAGAAATGGATGTGGTGCAAGGAAAGAGTGATGGTGATGGAACGGTTTCGAGAAGTTTTTAAACTCCTTTGAGGAGATTCGAGTGTTTAAAAAAATAATAACGTAGTTCATTCAACGCAGGCGAAGAGAGAGGAAGTAGGTTTGCTGACCTTGCTAGATGTCGCGTTCGTTCCTGGAGTAGAAATTTTGATTTTCCTTCCCTTTTTAGAATTCTCGAGAACTTTCGGAAACTTTCCACAGTACTTTCTTTATTTCACCATTGCACCATTTCGAACTGAGTATCATATAAAAGCTTGCAAAAATCAGTAGTGGAAAAGTAGATATTACGAATTTGTAAATTTGTACATGTTATGGTGGTGTTGTTACTAATGCCACCTGTCTGACGGTGTCAGCTCGAGGGCCACGAAGTTCATCGTGGCAAAGGGCCTGTCGTTATTCATAGCTTTGAGCATCATACAGGTGACAATACAATTTGGCTCGGTTCCACCTCAATTTTGAGGAAGGTACATTTTTGTGCACATAAATCTTACAAACAAATACACACTCACAAAAAGATATTTCGTCTTGCGAGATTTAATTCCTTCTTGTCCGTGGCTAAAATTCCTAAATCTAGTTATCAGTTTCCCATACCCCCTACGAGTGCTTTTATGTCAAACTAAAAAAAAAATTACTTTTTATTACGATTTGGCATGCAATTCGACTTTTGATTAGTGACAATTGTTCTTTGGATATTTCATGACACTGTATTTATGCATGGGGCGGGGGCCCAAAGGGCCTCGTATAAGCTGAATAA
>BMAV01007008.1:0-20293 GCA_019973955.1 Trichonephila inaurata madagascariensis
AAATTTCAAATAAAATAGACTATTAAATTATTATGGTTATTATATATATGCCATAAAATACAAATACACAAGTAAAATTCAACAAAAGGTCAAAATGAATAAGAAAACAAAAGAAACTTATCTGACGATCCGTGAAAACGAATGCAATCCAAAATTTCTAATTTCCCGGTAGGAAATAAACAATCCAACTTCGTAGCTGGCAGCTACAACTTCAAAAAATACTTTTAGAAATTCTTTATGAACTAGCAGTTCAGAATATTGAGGATAATTTCGTTAGACTAGCAGTCCTATTAAAATTAACTTCCTCTTCGTGCCGCTCGCTGGGCGCCATTTTATAACGTGTACTCAAAAATAACACCGGCGGCTAGCTCAAATAATTTTAATTGGTTATACTTTCTAATTGAGCACACAGTTACAAATACATAAACTAAAACCCAGTTAACCTTTATACAAATACTAAGGGGTTGGCGAGGGCAGACATTGGCATGTCCTTGCTTCACCGAGGAGGCAGGCTGACTCTCGCACGTCCTTCCTTCACCGAGGTAGCAGTCAGACTCCTTACTTGTTCATACGGCCAGGAGAGGGCGCTCTATTACCATTCGTTACAACCTAAATTTTTCGATTGTATTCAAAAGAATGTTTATCGCCCCCGTTTTTAAGGATAGAACTGGAATTTATAAATTGGAAGTACTTTTATCTTTCAAGTTCGTAGCAGTAACACTTTCTTGTGAGTCAATTTATACAAAACTCTATCCTTTTTGGATCCCGAATGACCAACCAACCCTTCAAAATTGATAGTGTTTAGGTCTAATAGTTCAAAAAATGTTTGTTTACTTTATAACGTCACTCTATCATCTCTTCTGCCGTCTTGAGAATTAAATGTTGACAATAACCATTCTTAACGGATTTCTACTTCACAACGAAAAAAGTACTCTGTTATTTTCAAGTCAGTAAGCTTGATAGTTTGAAAAGAAATAATTTAGGCTGAACAAACCTACTTGGAATTTAATTTTTCGAAACCGTTTCTTTGCCGATCTGTTCTTAACAATAGAAGCATAGCTGTTAAATTCCAAGTTTGCGTTTTTAATAGTTTTGAAGATATTGTGATGGATGCGTGATATGTCTATTTTCTGATATATATGTGTTTGCTGATTTAAAATATATTACTTATTCTCAAATATAGAAAAAATTAAAGAAATTATTTAAGTATTTTATCATTTCGTAAATAAGAATACATAAACTCAGGTCCACTATGGAATCCAGCCTTTAACTAGCGTGTCCAGACCTAGAACTGAATTACATAATTAAAAATAGCTCCTGAAAATCTTCGTTCTTTCGCTCAATATTTTAAACATTTGCGTAATAAACTCACAAAAAAACTCTTTCGATTTATGAACTGCAAACTTTCTAATCAAAACTAAATATATGTTTTAAATTTTTACATATGTAAAGTCTAACAGAAATTTTGTAATTAGATACAGAGATGTGAATATTTTTTTTTTATAAGTTGTAAAATATATTATTTATATACTAGTTCGTTATTAAATAAAACACACAGCTCTTGGATTCAAAATTAAAATAAATATGTCCGAAAAAACAATACGCTAATTAAATATCATTAAATAATAAAACAAAAATTATCTGCAAGTTAAGGAATCCGACTACGTTCGGAACCATGATTTTAAAATAGCGCTTAAATATATAATTTTCATGATATTTAGTGTCACTTAGATTAGAATACATGTATAAAATTGTTTTAAAGACATGACAAAAAATTATTTAAATACAATATTTTGGCAAAATTAACTTAAATAACCTTTTTTCCAAATGTTCTCCTTTTTTAAGAAATGCTTCTATTGTATTAATATTTTGCCTGTGTATTCAGCTCAGACCTTTGTGCAGAGGCTGAACTAGAATTTTTGAAATGCATAACTCAGAAGTCGGTTTATCCATGTTTTACGAAAACAGGAGGGAGAAATTTTAAGAAAATACGCCGATAAATATTTCAAATGTTGTAACGCTGAAAATAGTGTGAATTTTTCAAAAATCATAGTTCGGCCTCTGTACAGAGGTCTGAGCTATAGACAGGCAAAATATTAATTCAATAGAAGCATTTTTCCTTAAAAGAAATTTGAAATTATTAAAATTAAATTCCTTTAATTAATTCTTATTAAATGACATAAATATTATGAAAATATACATTGGGGTTTTTTAAAATCATGTCCCCCGTTTGGATACCAATGTAATATATGTTATTCCTTAATACCGTTATCGGAATTAAAATACATTTACAATATTTTCAATGTCTAATCCTGCAAAGAGCATTACTGATAAACACAATTTCAGATGCATATTTAAGCCCACGCTATTTAACAACTTACCCAGTTTGAAATTATCAAATAATCATTTCAATGAAATGCTACAGGGAAAAAAGCGATTTGTTCCATTCTAAAAATGAATTTTGTTAATTTATAATTTTGTTAAGACCTAGTTTACCGTCAAAACACCTACATTATCATTTCAATAAACAGATTCACGGGGAAATATTATGTCCTTATTGCATTCGTGGAGAAGTATTTCGTTAATTATACCATACCTATCTTTGTTTCCTCGATAAGGATAATTAGGTGTTTAAGTGGAGAAAGAACATAAAACAGCGATTTGAAACCAACATGAGATGAAACCGAAATCCTCAAACACGTTCATGAGTTTTAACCTTGTTCGTCCTCTTGATGTAACTTTTCCGCGATACCTGCTTCCAGAACCGTAAACGTTACGGTTAAAGACACCGTAATTACGGTGCTTCAGTGTAATCTAGAGAATTTCCAGGGTGTTAGGTAATGATTACACTGCGAATATTCATTCGTAATTAAACTTTGCTGGAAATTTTTATATTCGGGGGAAGCAAAAACGCCGATCTTTTTTATGATTGGAAAAATGCGGTGGATAGAATTTGAATTCTAAAATCTCATTTGTAGTGTGAATGTTAGAATCTGTATTTTAACAAACAATCCTTCAAATGAAGGTCCAAAAGTTGTACAAATTTGTACAAATATTTCTTCTTCCCCCCCGAAGTTTTGAATTGGAATAAATGGCGAGTGATATATCAATGTTTCATTAAACATTTGGGGTTACGAAAAATAATTTAAATCAGAAATCAGTAAGGTATCCGACTACGTTCGGGCCGTGTTTTTTGAAAAAGCATATAAATGGGTAATATTTATAAAATGTAATGTCCTTAGTTTAAAAAATATATATAAAAACTTTTTTTTAAAGAATAGAATTACAAAAAAAATTACTTAAGTTCAATTTTTCCCGGAAAAAATTGCAGAATAAACTAGGAGAACATTTGGAAAAAAGTTTATTCTAAGTTAATTTTTAAACCAAAATATTGTATTATATAAATAACTTTTTTGTCAAAATGTCCCAAAAAATTTTATAAAATGTATTCTAATCTAAAAAGGGCACAAAAATATAATAATTATCCATTTATATGTTTTTTAAATTCATGGTTCGAACGAAATTCCGGTCCTTAATCAATATTGAAGCTGCTTACGAAATTGTCCTAAATAGTTCAATGGGCTCAATTCGTGTGATGTCATTTAGTCACATGATAATGATAAACGCGTGGTTTTAGCCAATCAGTTCAAAATCTCATGTGAAGTTATATTCACACGATAAAAGCTATCACGTGTTTCCAGCTAATCAGTATATGCGCTTTGTAATTGCTAACACTTTCGACCTATAAAAAAACCTTCTCTTAAACAAGTAATATAAAAAAGTAGAAAAAACGAATTTTATTTCTATATGTGGTGATGAAATATCATATATATTTGTTTGTTACTATGTATTCCTTCATACATAACTTTCTCAGAAATTAGGCTATCCTAGGTAGGATTCGAACACATAACTTTGGTATTAGAAGTTGAACGCGCTATTCATTTCTCTGCATAGACATATCGAATGATTTTACTTTCTATATATACTGTTGGACTATTATTTTTGTTACTATTTATTCATTTTTTAATTTTATTAATGAATTAATATTTAAAAAAACTGTATTAATATCAAGTGCCATCCACTACAAGTTTAAAAAAATGTATTTGAACTTGAATGTATGAATATTAAGTATTTTATTAATAATTGAAAATTTGAACAAGATATATATATATATATATATATATATATATATATATATATATATATATATATATATATATATATATATATATATATATATATTAGGAAAAATTGGGTAAATAGTAGGATTTTTGTGCGCAAAATACAAATTTGTCTACAACAATAATGCGCATAGGTAGACAAAATGAATTTTACTTTATAGTACATGCATGAAATAAAATTTTTGTAATTTTAAAATCTTTTAAAAAAAAGTTTATTTTTTATGAAATTTGAACATTTTTAACCAATTATAAAATTTGAAATTTTTCCTAAGTTTTACAAGTAGAACAACAAGTAAGTTTGATGACCCATTTGAATACAATGGAAAACAAGTGTTTGTTTTTATCATGTGGGCGTCATGAATTGAGCTCGATTCTCAGTAGAATCATTAAAATCATGTTAAATTTTTTAACCATTACTTTAATAGTCATTATTAAGTACACTGGTTAAAACATAAGGTTGATTATTTTACAATAATCATTAATCTTTTTCTTTAAATATGGTTTGGAATATAAGAGTGGGATTTCTATAAAACCTTTTGAACCAAATTTTTTTTTCTCTAGAAAATGTACTAAAATATTTCTTATTGTTTGAATACTTTTTCAGTTATAGTATTTTATTTAAATAATGGTCTCATAAAGAACGCCACATTTCTTTTAACATTTACTCAAACAGCTCTGAAGTTCTTAAATTATAATAAGACATTAAAATGTTAGTACATTTTCTAGATAAACGTACCTATATATAATTTGTTTTAGCAAATGCTTTTACTGATAAAAGTTTATTAATTTTTTCTCTAATTGTTTTGAAGTTTTTCAAAAATATTGCTAAAATTTCACTTAACTTATAAATGTGATTTTTTTTTTAAAACTGGATAATATTTTTAAATATTGTCAGTTCAGTATTAGTATTTATTGGTATTGATTCCTAAAAAAGCATTTATAATGTTTTAGCATACTTTTTTAGAAAAAATTACTCTGAACTTGTTCGGATACCTCAATTGATTCACAAAAACATTTTAAACATTTCCAAAAGCTGTAAAAATCCTCAACAGAAGAACTAGAGTGTTTTATGAAAAATTTTTTTAATCATACTACTTTTTTTAATGAACGATTTTATATTTACTTTTGAAGTAAAGAAAAATTAAAAACATTAAGTCTTATTGTTCTTATATAAAAATAATAAGGCTCATCTAGACATATTTTTATCTAATTAAATTTCAAAGGTAGCCGTTTTAAAAGCAATGAAGAAATAAGTAAATTACGCTTTTCAAAAAGAATAGATTGCCTTTCACGACATCGTAAATCCAGGTTTATTTTTTGTACACCTCTTTATATGATTTTCATGCTTTCTTATATACAACAAATTTAATCTTACATGTTTAAAAATTTTAAAAGTTATTCTTTAACAAGGATTGTCAGGATTATTTATGTCAGAATGACTTCATTATCATTATAATTAGCATTAGTTTGTATTGTTTGGGGGTCAAAAAAATAAAAAATAATAAGCAAAAAACATTGAATTATATTTCTGTCATTGCATATTTTTCATTTTACTCGTAATAAAAGATTTAAATTAACAACAATTTGTTCATAAAACTTAGATGAAGCAAATAACATAAAATTGTTTGAATCTTCTTAAATTTTTTTTTCTGTACGGGAATTGACATACCGAATTTATTTTTTACGAACGATTTAACCCTTGGGGATCCGACTACGTTCGGAACAGTGATTTTTCAAAAACGCATAAAAAGGATAATTTTTTATGATATTTAGTATCACTTAGATAAGAATACATGTATAAAATTGTTTTAAGGACATTTTGACAACAAAATTTATTTAAATACAAAACTTTTGGCAAAAAAAAGAAAAGGGAAAAATCTTTTTTTAAAATGTTTTCCTTTTTTTGAAAAACGCTTTTTATTTTTAAAAAATATTTTTGCCTGTATATAACTCAGACTTCTCTACAGAGTCTCAACAAATTTTGGAAATATATAACTTAGAAATTTGGGGATATCCATATTTTTTGACAACAGAGAAGCAATTTTAAGAAAAAAAGCCACTAATTATTGCAATGGGTGGTAACTCCCGAAAACAATGGAATTTTTTTTAAAAATTCTAGTTGGGGGCCTCTGTAGAGAAAGGGCCGAGGCTATATACAGGCAAAATATTTTGTAATAGAAGCATTTTTTTAAAAAAAAGGGGCCTTTTTTTCAAAATACTCTAAATTAATTTTTTTCAAAATATTGTATTTAAATAAATTTTTTAAATTTTTAAACTGGGAAAGCATGTTTTTCTAACGAATTTCTTAATATCCCCGAAAAATTTTCCATTTTCGCTTTAAAAATGGTTCCTAACGTAGTCGGTTTCTAAGGCCCTATAACCCCTTTTAGCACCTACTGTGTTTTTCTATTTTCCCAGAAATCTGGGATTTCTAAAGGGGTACTGAAACTTGATGTTACGACGCACATTTTTTTTTTTTTCTTTTTGACTCCCACTAAGGCGGGGGGAGAAATTTTTTTTTGCTGGACGGTAACCTATGGCCCGCTATTTTTGCGGGCAGCATACCTATGTTAGTTTTTTTTCACGCAAGCCTTAACAATTTAGGATCTATGGGGGGGGAGAAATGCTTTAAGACCAAAATTACCCTTGGACCATTTGAAATTTAAAAAGTTTAAAAATTTTTCAAAATATTATAACCTCTAGTTTGCTTTTCTTAATTAATATGTTTTATATTTTGTATTTTTGTCACTAACACTAAATTAGAAGCATTTAAGAAACACTCCTTCACAGCTTCTACACCAGTAAACGGTTTCATATGATTACCAATATTATAACAAACTTCATTGGATGTATTTGTTACCACTGTGATATCACCACTGAAAAAACACTTTGTTGCTGTTGCAAAGATTATTTAAGAGACTTTTTTTCTCCTCTTGAAAGATATCTTGGAGGAAAAGTGCCATTGAATGATTCCTGTTTATTTGTATTTTTTTAAATACCAATAAGCAGGAAAATAAATTTTCGGGACAAAACAAACAATTACTGTTTATCCCCGTTTGTTTTTTACTACAAAATGGTTAAAAATTCCCACGCGTCTTGGGAAACAATATATTTTTTTTCCCGTACTTTTTTCGCTTGTAAGATATGAGAGATTCTAATTCCAACAAGCAAATAAATTTAGTAACCCATTTACTACTGTAGAAAAGTAACACGTTTTTCTCCCCACCCCCACCGTTTCTCACATAGGCATTGATATATGGTGTATTGTGGGGCAAGGAAAGGCACAAATAAGCAAATTTTGCTCTGAAATAAGTAAATCCTCCACAAATATTGTTAAGGTCATTGTATTGCATTCCAAAGCCTTCGAAACATCTTTACAGGCAGCGCAAAATTAAGAATCGTACTTTGAAAGAACAGATAAATACGTCCCCTCAACGCACTGGTTGAGGAAGACGAATATATACGCCAGTGGCACTTAAGGAGTTAGGACAATATTTTAGCTATTCAACAACAGTTAAATTCCAAATAGATAATTTACCCTTTAAATACGGTACTTGAAAGCTGAGTTAGTAATTGCACGTGTGATCTTAGTAGATGTTTAATTCTTCAACAAAATTGTTTCCAACAGCTTATTTTTGTTGAAACATTATAAATGATTAAATACCGTATAATGCAACTACAGAACTTAAAAGAAACAATCCTGATACATTTGTAATCTATCCAGAGACTTCAAAACATTTTTAACCAAAATTATTTTATACAAAATATTCAGTTTTAATATGGAATGATATATTCAGTCTGTATTAATTATCTTCAGATAATATTAAGTTGTTACATGATATCCAGCTATCATGAGCATATGCACTCATTTGGAGCTGCCGCCTTGCCACTTGAAGTGGCTATCACATATTGCGAAGTTACATTAAAAGGAATATATATAGTTTGTATACACATTTGTATATAAATAGCCGCTGCACACAAAACACTTCTGGTTCGAAATACTCTTGAGTATTTCGAATAGTAAGCGGGACTTTAATGGTTGTAATTAACGAATTCCATTTCTGAAAACGGAATAAGGACATATTCCTGGGATATAATTGAAGATTGGAAAGCGCTATCGTAGAGATTGGGAATTCAGTATGCTCTTGGTAAAAGTTGTTTATTAGAAAATAATCCTTCACAACTTTGAAGAATCTTTCATCGAAAACTACGATGTATATTACTGTAATGAAAGCTTATATTGAAGATTTTTTTTTTAAAATAATTTTTAAATGAATGTCTATAATATGAAACAATTTGTAATCCTTTGATATTGTAAATATAAATGTATTTCTGTCAATTGATTTTAATGACAATGATTATATAGTGTTTGGTTAATATGCTATTTTTTTCTAATAACTTTTGATTTATTGTGGGCTAGTGAAAATATTTAAAGATAAACAAATAATCTGAATGTGAGTT
The DNA here is from genome assembly GCA_019973955.1 of Trichonephila inaurata madagascariensis. NCBI lineage: Eukaryota > Metazoa > Arthropoda > Arachnida > Araneae > Nephilidae > Trichonephila > Trichonephila inaurata. The sequence goes on from BMAV01007008.1 coordinate 8,643, forward strand.
TTAATGTATAGTTCAGTAGGTAAGGTTCAAGTCTGTCATGACCGAAACTATCATCGGCATTGAAAAATTTAATGATTTGTTTAATTGTGTCAAATAATTTACATTTAAAAATATTATTGAAGAAGGAGAAAATCTTAATTAAGTCCTTACGGTAGAAGAAGCTATGATATAGTTATTTTGAAATCACATTTCATCTGTTTAATTTGATCGAATCTTTTGAATAAATGTTTGCAAAAAATTCAACTTAGAAATTAAAACTTATAGAAACAAACCCCTGACCTTTCGTTGTATAAGTTTTATCTCACATAAAATCAAAGAAAATGAAACACATACAAATAATACAAATCTATTTTTAAAATAATATTTTAAAAGCAATAGTTTATGTAGCAAGTGCTAAATTGCTAAAAACAAAAAATGTAAAAAGCATTTTTTCCTGGTTTGTTTGTTAATAGATGAAAATACTATTTGTTGAGCCTTTATCAATAAGGAGACATAAATCGTTATTGAATATGAGAATTGAGATTTTTTGGTTCAATAATTATATCCTCCTTTGACACAGGCAAGAATTACTTATTTATGTATTGCGTGTTACCGAAATGAAAAAAAAGGAGTACCAAACTTTTATGGGAAATAGTTTAGAGGTAAAAAAATATAAGCACGGTTCTGTGATGTAATTTTAAGGCAGAGTGTCTTTTCTAGCTGCGAATAGCATCCATGCGATATATTTTTAAGTAATAGTTTCTGGCCTGACCTTTACCATCTGTATAAAAGCTATTTGAACTAAAAACATGGTCACGTTGATAGTAATGCATAACCTGTCTATTCTCTATTTTTTCCAAATTTATTCAGTCAGGTAATTTTTTTACCTCTATTTATCACCTAATAAACTGACATATTTTAGTATTTTAAAATACGTTTACCTTTATTTTATGAGTTGGTCTGTTGTCTTTTATAGATCTCAAGAGGTACAGATAAACTTGTATCTTTGAATATACAAATATACCTGTTGCTTTTTCTCTTTTTATAATACAGCAAGTTAAAAACATTTACTTTATAGTATTATGCTTTTAGGTTGTTACTTTTGTAGAATTTCAACACATGTGATTTATTTATTTTTCTAATAAATATTTCAATATGTATTTTTTTACTAGAGACTGTATGGGTATACAAATTCATAAGAAGTTTCTCCTTGCAGAATGAAGAAGAAAATCTTATATAAATAGTGTTAGATAAATATAGTTAACCAATATACATATTTATATATATATAGAGAGAGAAAGCTAAAAAAAATACACATCTTAGTAAAGACTTGTTTCTCACTTGCAACGAACCTTTTACCAAATCCCTCACAAATAGAATGAAGTTTCTTCAAAGTCTACCACAAGCAATTTATTCAGAAAGGTAGTAATATTGATACAAAGAACTCTCGAATATCATACAGTTGATATTGATGAGAAAAATAATTAGGAGACTGAAAAGTTAACTCAAATAGGAGGTAGGTAAAGATCAGCCTTTTTTCACCCATCGGCAAATTCATATTATGTATTTTTTTTAAACACTAATACTCAGTCGAAACGAGAAAAATTTAGGTTTTTTTCAAAAATATCTTTTATGAAAAGGAGAAAACAAGAAAAAATAACAATACTAAGCTATTTGCAACAAATGTCTTCGATGATATTTCCTTCACGCTTTCACTGGCTCAATCGTCATAGTACCATCAAATAGCAGCGTCTTGAAGCGTATCAGCATATCCAATACTTGGTGTTTTGTCTGAGTGTGATTATGGCGCCAGTTTCCCAAGTACCAAAGCACAGATGCAACATGTGCCCAGCAGCCAACAACTCTAGCACCAACTTTGCGCTGAAAATACCATTCAATGTTTGGATTATGACCTATACTTTTTCTATTTATATATATGTTATACATTTTAAAACTTGTGTGTCGTGATCTCAACTGGTCGAACAACTGTGGTATATTCTCGATTTACGTGAAGAGAGTACAGCCCCAGTTGATGAAAGAGTGTTCGTAAGTACGTTATTTTTTTTAGTAAATACACAAAATGCATACAATACTACGTAAAATAATGGCCATAATGCAAAGGAAATATTTGTATTACAATATGACATGCGCGAGGTGAAGACACATTGAACATGCACGTGACGTATGAGACAGACCGATTCGCGGACAACCTATTTTGTTTCGTATCACATCAACGCACTCGATGCACGAAAACAAATGAATGTCAGTTTAAAAACCTTATTATTGTAGTATTTTAGAGTCCAAAAAATATAGTAGTGCTTAAGGCGCTTTACAGTTTTTTTTTTAATGAAAGTTAGAAAAAGCGTTTAAAATAACAAAATCAACAAATTTTCCAAGTTTGATGACTTTTTTTTCTCTTACTATTTTAAAATAAAAGTAAAAACCAATACCGAAAGTTCACATACATATAATGCTCCAATAGCTCCAATAGATACTTTGAATTTTCACGACTATGATGGGCGATAAAAGGCCGATCTTTACCCATCTTCTTTAATGGGTATTTTAAATTACATATTTTTCAATTCCTACTATTAGCTCACCCTGTATATATAGTTATTTATCTATATATTTGTATATTTATTTATTTATCTTGGTGAAATTTTCAATCGTTAATAAAATACATTTTAAAGCGCTGAATTGAGCTGAAATTTTATATATATAATCATTTTGGATGACAATACAATAATTTAATTATAATTAATAAAAATTAATTGATTAAAACTAATTACTTAAAGAATTACAAATACAGCCACGTTGGCGACTTAGCGACCCTTTTAGCGACTTGTGTCAAAACTTGAAAATGTTTTTTTCTCACGTGTTAAAGCATTCGGTAGACTGAAACTAAAAGGACAATACGATACTTTAATGATAATTTAAAAAAATTAATTACCACTTAATGTTGTGATTCTGCCCTATGTGTATACATGTTTATATTAATTGTAACTATTTAATAAAAAGTAGCTAGAATAAAATGTTTCGTTGTTGATCTAAGTAGGAATTGACTTACAAACTATTTTCTTATATATTACTTGTTTTATTCAACTCGTTCAGGACCAGCGAAAGAAATATGAAAATAAATTATTATTTGTTTGCAATACAGACGTAATCAAAAAAGCCATTGTTCAACATTGGAGCAAAATTTGTTTCCAGCATATGGTTAATAATTCGTCTTCTACATCTAAATTCTTACTAGTGAAGAGGGGATTCCAAGCGATTGTGACAAATGTGGCATCGTTGTAACATGATCACCCATATGTGATCATGGCCCTGATTCAAATTTGTCATCTTATAAAAATTAAAATAAAATATTAAAATTTTAAATAAAAAAAAATTAATTTTTTAAAATTTTATATTATTATAAAAAAAATTATATTATTATTTATTAAAAATTTATTTTTATATAAAATAAAAAATTATTAATTAAATTAATAATTATATTAAAATTATTATATTATATTAAATTAAATTATTATTTATTATAAAACCAATATTTATTAAAAAAATTTTTTAAAATATAATATATATATATATATATATAAGGAGTTTGGAACTTAAAATGGGACATGAATTATAAAGGTGTGTACAATATTGTTTGTTAAAAATCATATTACTGTAAAATAGGATCACAAACACCCCGGCACCTAAAATTCCAAGTTGCATTTTTAATTTTTTTGGTTTTTTCCCCGTAAAACGAACTGAATCTGAATGATAGTATACAATACTTTTTTACGTGTTGAATCTTTTATTCAGAATTTTCCGTTTTTTGAAATAATAATATAGTTCTGAACAGAAAACTTTTATTCTTTTGGTATGCCTTTTTTTTTAACAACAGTGATTCATATGGGAAAAAAAAAAAAAAAAAATTGCTATTTTTTTTTTTTAAGCTATCTTTTTTATAACTGGCGTATAACACGCACCTTTATATTTCGATCTTGTTTTTTGAGTTTAAAGTGCACGTTATCCCCGGATTACTAGCAAATAAAAATTTTACGTTAAAAGAAACTTGCAGTTTTAAACAGACTTGAAAAAAAAGGTATATCTTTTGTATACGTTATTTATATCAAAGTATAAACTGGTTGAAAATTATTTGCATCCCATGCGGATATCTTTAATCAGTTACATTTTTTCAATAGTCTCTAAACTGTCTAAGATTGTTAATGTATAAGTTAAAAGTATTTTTGAAGGGTCCATTATCTATGTAGAAGCTTCCTAATTAGAGTGTATTGAAATAAATATTTCAATAAACAATTTTACAAGAAAGTATTTTTACCTAAAATAGTTTTAGCTTTAACTTCAGGGATGGTCATCTTTGAATACGCATTTACTACAATTTTCCTGCCTTTGGACCCCCCCTGTATTTTCAGAAACTTAAAGAAATCCTCAAAACCGGGGCCTTTTAATCTTAGTTTTTCTTTTCCTTCAAAGGCGTTCAATAAGTGTAAATGTTATGCCGTAAGACATCGTAATTACGGTACTTTAAAGTGATCTGGCAATTTTCCCCCTTGTGAGGATAATGAACGCATAATATTGGGTTGTTTGTAATAAACCTTTTTGCTGAATAACCAATTGCTTTAAATAGTACCTTGCACATTAAAGCTGTATTTATGATTACTAAATGCGAGAAATTGATGTTCATTCCCAAAAAAAATAGAAAAAAGTGTGTGTGGTGCTTATGACAACACAATAAAGGTGATAAATTGAAATTTTGCAACGTTATTTCAAGGATTGGTTATGAATAAAAAACAAGGGGATATTAGTATTGTCATATAAATTTATTCATTCATATGTGTGTACTCATAAAGTAATATTTTTTGCAAAATATCAACGTATTTGGGAAATTAATTTTACCTAAGAAGGAAAAATAGGTTATGGTAGCTGAAAAAATTTTAAATAATTTTGGTTCGTTTTTAAGGGGGTTCGATACGTTGGGAAACCCTGATTTTAAAAAACCATAAATGTAATTTATGATATTTTTTTGTTTAGATTTTACATTATACAATTTTTTTTAAAAGGAATTTTGACAAAAAATTTTTTAAATAAATATTTTCAAAAGTTAACTTGAATAACCCCTTTTTCCAAATGTTCCCTTGTAAAAAGTTTTTGGAAAAAATATTTTTTCTATACTCGAAATTTACGGGCAATTTTTTTAAAACTTTTTTTCAGAGTTTAAAAAAGAAAAAACCGGGGTATTTTCAAAAATTTTTTTTGTTTTTTTAAAAAGGTCCGACTTTAATTTTGTTTTTAAAAATTTATTAGCTTTTTCAAGGTTTGAGGAAAAAAAAAATATTAATACCAAAAAATTTTTAAAAAAAGGGAAATTTTAAAAAAATTTTAAAATTAACCAAAATATTTTTTTTAAAAGAAATTTTATAATTTCAAAAAAAATTTTATAATGTTTCTACTTGATCCCCTTATTAATTTTTAATTTTTGTTTTAAAAACTTCCAAGTGTAACCTTTAAAATCTAAAAAACTTTAACTTGTTTTTAAATTTTTTGTGTTTCATTTTGAAATTTTAATATTTAAAATTTTAATTTTATTTTAAAAAAATCTTCTAAAGGTTTTGTTTTCTTTTGAAAATTAAATTAAAATCCCCCTTCAACTATTGGTTTTGCATCTTCATTTATGGGTTATTTTTTTTAGTAGTTTACAAATTAATGGTACCCAAATGTAGATAAAAATTTTTAGTCCCTGCCAAAAGCCTTTTTTGCTATTAGGGGGGGAGGGAAAACGAAATATGAAAATCATCTTTAAAACTCATGGTTTAAGATGCAATACCTTTCTTTATAATTTTATTTAATGATCAATTTAAACAATTTCGGTTTTTCCCAAAGATCAAATCAAAAATGCAAATATAAATTGTCAGGGTCAAATACCTCCCCTTTTGGGTTGTAAGTAAAAAGAAGTCCAGCTCAAGGTTGTCCCCCTTTTTCTTAACCAATATTAAATTACGGGCGTGGCAATACCCTCATCAAATTTCGGGATCAATATACCTCCAGCCTCCTTTTTTATTTATTTTAGTATCACTTCTTTACTCATTTATACATATCATGTTATTTTTCAGGATACGATTCCTATATCGTAGTAAATCAACGTCAGTTAATAAAATTGGTTGAAGACCGCTGGAGTTACAATCAGCTTTAAAAGACCTCAGAAAGTTTGAAATGATTCCCGAATGATAATTACTTTTTCCTTTTTGTATATTTGCGCGGATTATGCTAAATTATTCGGCTAGTAATAGAAAAGAATTCGCTCACAATTATTTAAGATATCCGACTACATTCGGAACCCTGATTTTGCAAAAGTGGGTGAATGGATAATATTAATGATATTTAGGTCATTAGATTGAAAATGTATAAAAAATTTTTTTTAAGAGTAGTATTACAATAAAAATTATTTAAGCACAATATTGTAACAAAAATGAAAAGAATGAACCATTTTCAAAACTTTTTCCCTTATTTTGTGAAAAATGCTTCCATTATAATAATTTTTTACCTGTATATAGCTCACCCTCTTTGGGGCTCGACTAAATTTTTGAAATATAAAAATTGAATGGGTTTAAACATGTTTTTACAAAACAGAGGGATAAATTTAAGAAAAAAACGATAATATTTCAATGGGTTATAACTCTGAAAATAATGTGAATTTTTAAAAATTGAGTTGACCTCTGTACGAATCTAAACATATACAGGCAAAATATTATTATAATAGAAGCATTCTTCACAAAAGGAAAAACTTTTGAAAAAAGGTTATTCTAAGTTAATGTTTTGCAGAAATATTGTATTTAAATTATTTTATTTTGTCAACATGTCCTTAAAACAATTTTATACATGTATTCTAATCTAAGTGACACTAAATATCATGAAAATTACTCATTTATGCGCTTTTTTAAAATCCAGGTTCCGAACATAGTCGGATGCCTTAAATAATATACAGCTTTAGTTTATAAAATCCCAAGTAACGCATGAGGGGGTGAAGACATTTAACGAATACCTTTCAGGGAAATTTGTGCTATATCTCATAGCTGATAAATTAAAAAAAATATATGTACAAAATTACTTGAATTATAGTTTTTAACTACCGAATTGAAAAGAGATATAGTTCAAAAAAAGGAATTGTTTCGTTTAGTAAAACTCTTTAGCATTGGCAAACATAACACAAAATTCCCATACATCACTTATAACAAACCTAATACTACCTTCTAAGATAAGAGAACAATGCATTATCTCTCTTTATGCTTGCTCAATCCTCATATTGTCGAAATTTTTACTTTACTTTCAAGATACTGTAATTAAAGATTCCGTTGGCTTATTTATGTCCTTTTATGCATTCAAGACTTTTCTGGTATTATAAGAAAACCATTTTTAGTTCGATTATTTTTCTTAAGTTGCAACACTGAAAAGCTTTTAAAAAATATATGTATTAATTCAAAAATTAAAAGTTTCGATTCTAAATAACCTTCTAAAATACTCAAAAATTGTATTTTATATCAATTACTGTTACAAACTTAAAATAAATATTTTACGAACATACATATTCTTAGAGGGTAAATCTCTATATTGTTTAATTACCATTAATATTATATAGCCTAAATTAATATTCCATCTTAAGAATATGATAGCTCTTAAATATAATTGCATTCACTCGTCTTTGAAATAAAATAATTCATTCACGAATCCGTATCAACTGTTCCACTAAATATATTCTAATGAATTGTATCACACGCGTTATGATAGTCCCTAAAACAGCAATTATATGTATTTTTAACTACATTTAAGGGAAACACAGCTGCTTCAAGTGGCAATCATGGAAGGACGAATGAGAATATGTGTATTGTAAATAATCATTTTAATTCCTTTCCTACCAAACACATTAACTGCCCATTCCTTAAACAAGTGCATCAGTTACAAGATTACTGCATTCCTTTTCTCAGAATGGAATTTGGACATACTCAAGGAATGTAATTGAGAATTTGGAAGTTCCGCTTGGGATTGTGGTCATTAATGTACTCTGATAGAAGTAACTTAAAATATATACTTTGACGAATTCTCATTGATATGTTTGCTATAAAATGGCAATGGAAGTCTACTCAAACGATAAAAGAGGACTTTGAAATGGTGGTTATAACTTTATTTGTATTTTGAGATTACTCTGTGAATATTATGTGCCTTTGAGGAAATTTAGTTGGAGTGAAGATATACATGGGAAAAGTTTCTTAATTATAATCATTTCAAGGGATAATGGTATCTGTTAATTGAAAATTGTTAGATTTATCAAGATGAAGTGTCACTGAGCTGATTGACTCTTGAGACAGATGGTTTTGATTTTACCACTGGAATATTTAGATAGCTCTGTTTGCATTGGTATAAGGAAAAATATTATTAAACTTTGTTGTAAATGAAATGATTCTATCCTTTTATTATATGGTGGATTACAACTTGTTATAACTTTAATGCAAAATGTCTTTATTTTTAAGCAATGCATAATTAAAAGGGGTCTCAGGGGTGTTAAATTTCTATAGAGGGCTGAAAATTTAAATAATTATCAAACAGGTATAAATATTTTAAATTCAAATTAAATAATTCGAAAAATTTACACATTATTTATAAAGGAATGGAGCTTCAGAAAAGTATAAAATGTTTAAAATATAACCATAATTTTAAAAATCATAAGCATATGAGAATAAGAAACTTTTCTATAAGAAATATTTATTAAGTTTTACGTTGCGCTTGCTATTTTCTAAAATAGTAGCTTTAATTACTAGCTATAAGTTGATTTATAAAGTTAAATATATTCCGTTTTACACTGTATAATTTTATATTAGGTAGAATAATAAATTATCCCTTTTAAAAAAATTAAAAATTACATTTTAAAAATTTTTTAAAAAAAATTTCAATATTTTTAAAAATTTTGAAATACACAAAAGATATATTATTCTTAAATGATGTAGGGTTAAAAAAGTGTGATACATTTTATAATTTTATAAAGTGTTATACACCAGAGGCTACTATTTTAGAAAATAGCGTGCGCAACGCAAAAATTATTTAATATTTATTACAGAATTTTCATATGCTTATAATTTTTAAAATTATGATTATATTTCAAATATTTTGTACTTTTTTGAAGCAACAATCCCTTGTAAATAATGTGTAAGCGATTCGAATTATTTAATTTATATTTAAAAGAATTATACTTGTTTGAAAATTGTTTAAATTTTCACCCCTGAGAAAAATTGACACCCCTAAAACCCCTTCTTAAACCTCTCGCTGCGTATCCCGCAATTTCCACGGGAAAGTACTTTTCCGACTATTTAGCTGTGCAATTCGTGCTGCTTTTTTTATGTTTTTATGTTCATATATATATTTGGATTATCTAATTCTAAATTTTAAAATAAAAACTCTTTTACAAAACGTTTTTGTACATTTTAACTCTAAAATGTAGATTTAATATGTAGATTTAAAATGCGTAATAAAACCCAATACGCAATGTTTGAACCTACTTTGATAAAATAAATACCGAGAGGAGGGTTAAAGAACCACATGGTTTCTAAGGGTAAGTATTAGTATGTAACTGCTTGGTTTGTTTATTCGTAAATTAATAGAAATCATAAGAAAATTTCTTTCAAAAATGGGTAATTTCTTTTTGATCCATGTAACAAATTAATTGTGATTCATGTTTAATTTTATCAGATATTTGTTCAAAAATATTTTTCGAAAATATAAAAATATGTAAGAAAACATAGCAATATATTACTACATGACTTGATAAAACCTAAAATAAAAATATAGTTTTCGAATGTTTTAATATTGGCTCAAATTGATTTGAGTTGCGTTGAGTTGAGTTTGGTGTTTTATGGCGCAAGAGCCAGTTTTGTCTATACTGCGCCAAACCTTCATAGGTCTGTGGTCTGGACGGAAAAAGAAAAGAAGAAATTGGATGACAAGATGGAGGGTCGAAAATAGAGAAGGATCACTGGGGTACCCGGGTCGTGACACCCTGTTTACCAAAGATAGTAAGCCCCTTGGGAAAAGGAAAAGATCACTAGGGTACCTCGGGATTGTGACACCCGTACACACCTAAAGAATGGGAGCCCCTGAGGGGCAAATTGATTTGACATTTTTAAAGTTCTCGCGCGCGCGTTTACGTAATTGTATTCAGAATACATGGATATAAAAAAAATGTAAAACAAATTATTTCTAAATACGAAGGTACCATTTTAAAATGTTTCACTTATTCATGAAAGAGTTAAAAGGAAAAAATTCTTACTTAGAAAGAGAAATATACTTTTAATATTAACACAATTTATATATATGTCGAGACTTGAATTATATATATAAATACAGCTCCTTTTTATATATATAGTAATAAGTGTTTTGAAAATAATTTCCAAAATGTATTTAATTAGATTTTGTTAGATTTTACAAACTTTTTAAGGCAGGCCTATTTAATTGAATTTGACATGAATAATTTCACAGCATAAATAGCAAAACCGAGCATCATATTTATAACTTCAATTAAAAAATTTTTACTTAAGTATTCTTTATATATTCGTCTTTCTTTATCACTGCAATCTTTCATAATTTCAAATCAAATACAAGACAAACATACAAGTGCTAGCGGAAGTCACATAATTTTTCCTCAAGGACCAATTCATAATTATTATCAATGCCAACACTCAACATTTCAAAGCTGTGTCTTTAACTTATTTTAGTTGGAGAATTTAATTTGGAGATATTTAATCTTTGCATTTTAAAATGACAATTTGGTCTTTAATAGAGAAAGAACTGAAACTTGTTAATATATCCTCCAGAAAATTGAAGAGTTTTCCAAAGTGCTATTCAATTTTATAATCGCATTGGTCTTTATGAATTATCAGAAGTAAAACCTATAGAAATGTAAGTACTAAGATTTCTCTAATTAATGTGCTTCGATATGAAATATTAACTTAAAACTTTACTTAATGAAAACACTACACTAAATAAAGAGAAAGATATTCCATTTGTTGCAGAGCTTAGCTTAAAGGTTAAGTGAATACACTAAATTGGTTCAGTTTTCAAGTAGTAATTACCTGCCATTTCTCTTAAGCATTTCGATTTCCTGTTATGTTGTAATTTATTCGATTTAATTTCTCAAATTAAATGAGAATAATTACTTGAAAGTACTCAAGCTGTACGAAAAGATGTTATTTGATACCTACTTGATAATTTGGTGTTTGAATATTGCTTTAGAAAAATTTACGAAGTATCCCTGAATGTCGTAGAAACCTGTAGTATAATCTCCGATAAATCTTAAAGTAATATGGAAAAGTATTTTTGGAGAGAATCAAAAAGAATCAAATTTAGGAATCAATTGTTTTTAATTATTTAATATATTTATAACTCGCATCTTGAAGTAAAATCAACTAAGCTACTTCTTCGAGAACACATATAATACTGAATATATATACATGATAATGATTTCAAGAGAATTAGAATATATTACAAGGTAACAAGATAATTAGATATATTACCCTAAATACAAACTCAAGAACTAGTATAACCTACACGTTTCTTTAAATTAATCACCATCTCTCCGAAGACCTTGTTTTTTGGGTTTAATTTTCATTTCTCCCCAC
>BMAV01007011.1:0-25545 GCA_019973955.1 Trichonephila inaurata madagascariensis
ATGACCAAATACTCAAAAAGGGTGACAAATATGAGCTAAGAGAAAGATTGTGACTTTATCACTTCCCATAAGTAAATAAATTACGATATCATTTTAAAATATTTTCTCTCTGATTCACATTTACAATATACTTACCAAATATACTGGTGTTCAAAATTAAGAGCAGTTTTAGATTTTGTCGATTATCTCCAGAACTACCCGATAGATTTCAATGAAATTTGGTATGTATATATGACTAATATATTGCAAAAAATCTATTCAACTTTAAAAAAGCACACACTTGATCGGGATAATCCCTTTTTAAGTCGGGCTTTAAAAACAAAAAAGCAGAATAGAACAAAAAATAAAACAAAACAAGTAATATAAATTATTTTTTAAAGTCTATTTACTTAGGACAACAAAGAAAAATTTTACTTTAGTAACTTTTTTATTAATAATTACATTAATATAAATATGAATATACATATGACAGAATCACAACATTAAGTGGCAAAATAGAAAGCGCCTTTCCTCTCTATATATTGCGTTGGGCTATTATTTTTGTTTGTTACTATTTTTTCAATCATAAATCACATTCTCGGAAATTAGGCCATCCCAGGTAAAATTCGAACCCACGACCTTTGGATTAGAAGTCCAACGCGCTATCCATTGGGCTGCAGGAACACAACTTGCGATTTTCCTTTTTATATATGATGTTGGACTATTATTTTTATTCCCTATTATTTATTCAATTTTTTTAAGTTTAAAGGGAATTAATATTTAAAAAAAAAATTATTAACATCAAGTGCCATCCACTACTTTTAAAAAAATTATTTGAACTTGGATGGATGAATAGAAAGTATTTTATTAACGATTGAAAATTTGAACAAGATATATGTTGGCTTAACTTTTCAACATGGCTCTATTTTTTCCTGTTATGTCGAAAATTTCTGCTGTACGGGGAAGGTTGGTTCCATAAGGCATTACTAACCCTAAATCGATGGCCTAATTCTATGAGAGCTTTAGAAATCATAATAGGTCTCCAGTTTAGTCCAAAGACTTTTTCGTATCTACATTTGTTGTGTCTTGTAATTTTAATTTTTTCCCTTCTTTAGCACTGTAGGTTCTGGGAACTTTTAACTTTTTTTTTTATTAAAATTATATATATATATATATATATATATATATATAATTGAGATTGTGAGCTAATAATAGGAAGTGAAAAAAAAGACCGATGAAAAGTAAAGGAATGGGGGGAAATTTTTTCCTTTTTCATAAAAAACGGGCCCCCCAAAAGTGATTTTATTTTGGAAAATTTGGGAATTTGGGGTTCCCCGTGGCAATTAATTTTACTCTTTCAGTGACTCTGTTTTCAGGCATTGGATGGTTCTCGGAGAAAATTTTTTTGGAGTTGAAAATTCCCTTTCCAAAAGAATGCCCCAACGCAGTTTTATATAGATGAGATAAAAAAGTTTCAAAAGCCCAATCCATTCTGCGAATATTCTCGCTTCACCAGAAATTCATAGAAAAATGAGCTCTATGTGCCTAGCGTTGTCATCAATTAAAATAAAGTCAGGGTCAATTGCACCAGTGAAAAAGGTGACCATAGGGCTCTAAGGCCTATGCACGCCATCTTTATGCCTCACAGCAGTCACAGTGCCTCTTGCAAAGGCATAGCATTGTGTGCAGCGATCAGGAATTGCGTTGGATGGCTGCATGTCCCTCCATGTCTTTGAAAGAAGGACTGTGATTACGGTGAGGCATAGGGATAAGGTCTTGGAACTCTATGTTTGCCTTTTCACGGAACACAGTTGGTAGATTTTATTTTAATGGATGACAATGCGAGGCAAAAGGAGTTTACTCGGTCGATGAATTTCCGGAAAGATGGAATATTTACTGCCTGTGTTAGCTCTCCAAACCTCATCCGTATGGAATATGCCTCTGACGTTATGGGGAGGGCAATTGCAAATCTTAAACCCTTTGGAGAACCATCCAAGGTCTGAAAACAGAGTTTCTGAACAAGTGGGATTAATTGCCCAAGAACTCAAAATTCCCTTATTTCTGGTATAAAATTCCAGCGTGTGTCCTGTTTATATGAAAGAGGGGACTAAAGCCCTATTTATCGATTTTTTTGTTATATTCTGCAACTGCTGTTTCATACTTTCCGGCTTCAATGAGTGTTACGCAAGATCATGTGGGTGCATTTTAACTGTTGAGTTATTTATTTATTTATTACTATTTTTTTGTATTTTATCCCATATACGTACCACATTTAATTGAAATATGGCCAGTAGTTCTAGAGAGAGATATAATTGGCAAAATATAAAAATTCTCTTAATTATGAATACAGGTGCACATTTACTTAAATTTGTTACTGTATGTATTAACCATACATAAGGTTAATTGTATAATTACCGATTTTATAATAAAATAGACTGATTTTTAAGTTGATATAATTAAACTCAAAGCAAAGCGTTATTGGAAAAAACCGCATAGGTAAAGATAAAGTATGAACTTGATTTGAGTAAATAAATTTATATAAATATACTATTGTTTCTCTATCTTGTTATTACTTTACAAAGTTTTACAAAATTTGATACTGCACCAGATAAAATTTAATTTCAAATACGGACGAGATTTACAGTTAATTCTTGATCGTTAATTCTATTGCATTCTAGTCGCATCATACCTCATAGAATTGAATCTCTTATCATTCGACTGCATGAATAATTGATCAATTTCGCGTGTTCCCGATAAGATAAATCTGGAGTGTAAATTAAATCAGTTAAAATTGGTCAACATACATCAGTAGGTGACTAGATTTACATGAAAACTGTGTTGAGGGTACTCTATTTATTTTCAGGAGGATAATAAATTTTATTCAAGTCTTTTGACGCGAAGTTTCTGGTAAAAATTAGTTTATTTCCCAAAATAAATATAAACAATTTTTAGAAGAAATGTATTAAACGAGTTTGTTATTACTTGAGAAATCAGCTATCCATCGTGAATAATTTAGACATCACATTTTATTATAAGCTCAATAATAAATATGAGAAAACGTATTGCGTGATGGCTAAGGTAAAGAGCTCTTGAACAGCAAGTCGTGACTTCGAATGCTAGACTCACTGATGACTCGCTTGTTGAGTAGCTGATGCAAACTATATCTGGCATGAATGAAAGTCCTCACGTTGGTGGGGTGCAAATGTTTGGAGAATGGGTGTCACTAGATCAAATGTCCTTCTCGTTACATTGCGAAGATGCAAAATTATGTGATTCTTCGCTGAAGTCCTTGCGTTACTTTGAAGTGCGTCGCGATTAAAAAATTAAATCGACGAAAAGTATAATCAAGAAACACTAACACACATAGCATGCTATTGAAAGATAAGATCGTCAAACAAAGGTCGTCAAAGCAGCTGTTGTAGAAATGAGTGAGTGGAAGCGGAAAAGTGGGTAGTCACGAGCTTTAGTTCCTAATAAGATACTGAGGGTTGATTCAGCCATTCTGATTCTGTGTATAACTAAGAGAATGTTTATTTTTATTCATGGTATATATGAGATAAAGTTGCTTTCCGTTTAAATTTGAACAATGTATAGTTTAGATAATAATTCATGCATAATCATTGAATAATGTTACGCGTTCTCATAATATTTTGAAACTTTTACTTATATTTACTTATTTAAAAAGCATTGGTTAAATATTTATAATAGCTAATTAAACATGAAGAGATATTGAAGAATATATTATAATTTTACATTTATGGTTAATCATGTAAATATTATTTTTGAGCAAAATTTAAGATGATAAATCGAACTAAAACGATACACCACAAACTTTTCCACAGACAGAAGCCTTGTTCTTTTTAAAATTATTTGTCATTGTAGACTATTATTCTTGCCTGACATTGCTTCATGTTTAAGTAAATGCATCTTGTTAAATTGCCGTTATATTCCGATTTTTCAAATCTATTTTTTTGACTTCAATATTCTCTGAAACTCTGTATTTAAACAGTATATAATGCAAATTTTACAGTTACCATCAAGGACGTTTTGAGGCATGGGCCAACTAGGCTAGACCAAAGGCTCTCGTCTCGGTCTCAGTAAGATTATGATCCGTGTCTTTTTTAAGAAGTGACCCCCAAAACTGTTTTGGTAAAAATTTTGAAATTTCTTTTTATTTTTTTTATTTTATAATCCATACATCTTTTAAGTTTCCCAAAAAACACTCTACTTTGCCCCAATTTAAAAACTTAACAATTTAAATAAACAGGAAATGGAGTTCCAAAACCAAGTAGAGCCCCAACAAAATATTGTTAAGATATTGAATTGAAATTTTTTGAACATGTTTTTTTAGTTCTATCTTTGAGAATAAAAAATCAATCCTGTGTATAATTTTGCATTTTTTACTTTCGTGAAAAGGAGTGAGTGAATTTTAACGTCACACTGTTCAGCTCACGGGGTTTTTTTGGCGACGGACCAGGGGTTTTTGAACCATGGTCAAGGATGTGGGACACCGAGCGGGCACCCCCCTCACCTAACCCCCAAAATGGGAGGACGTTTCAGCTCTCGACAGATTTAACGTGCATCGCTGCCCTACACGGCGGGTCTTTAGTGGTACTGGGCTAACTGGGTACTGGTGGTGGTAACAAAGCCAGCTATACGATCCGATACCCATACCACTCGACTACCACGGCCACTTCCGTGAGAAAATAACTAATGCTTTGTAAAAAAAGAAGTTCTTGCATAAAAATTGACATATTTCAAAAACTTTCAAAAGCATTACAAATTTTATAACTCTAATCACCACAGATAATGATATTATTTACGTATAAATATTAGTCTAATATATTAATTAGAATTTTTGATACAACGTTTACCGTAACTGCAATTTTTCACTAAAGTTTCACTCAAAATTCCCAATATATCCTAAACTTTTTTTAATTTTGTGGAAATTGTATTTGAATTCCTAAATTTATGGCCCATTTAAAATAAAAATGTGTTTATTTAGTTGAAAATTTATATATATTTAAAAAAAAGTGCTCCGAAGGTAGTCACATACCATAATCGCCAAATGTTATTCACGGTCATGTTTTCTGAAAAACTGGGAATTTCGAATTATATGTCACGTGGCAAGACCGCATTGTTATGTCATACATATCATGCAAGCTCAGGCATGGCTTGCAACCATGCAACATCATTTAGCAAAATTCGGTCGAGTCGTTTTTTCCTAGGTTAGTTAGATTGTGAGTCAAGCCCATTTATTTATTATGGGTTACTGTTAGTATAAATGTTCGACAACATATGCTATATACTGTCTACTTAACATTGTAGAAGGTAAGATATACTTTTGAAAAAGGGTCCAAGATCTCAAGAAATTTTAAGACGTCTCTGGTTACCATGTATGCGATATTACGAAATTGACTTTACCAGAGAAGGATCTCTGACATGTTCCATTTTTAAATTCTTTCTTTTAATAAACTAAATGTTTTAATTTTAAATCTCTGAATTTTGTAAAGCTCTCTGTTATTTTAATATCAATTCTTTTAATTTTCACTTGTTTATTTAAAAGTGAAAATTAAAAGAATTGATAGTAAGAAACAGATTATTTTGTTTGAACGTACAAATTCCACAAGATTGAACTCTTTATTTATCTTGTGGAATTTGTGTATTCAAACAAGAGTTTTTAGTAGACTATCTAAAAAACCTAACACCATAAATTGTATATTACTACGAAATTGATATACACGTTTCTCTGCCATCTTACGTAAAAACTCTGTTGGCAACATGTAGCTTCTGTATATTAGTCTGTATATAAATCTGTATAACAGTGTCTTTTAGCAAATGAAAAATATATTAAGCTGAAAGGTGTTTAAAGTTGAGTACATTTTTAAAAAAAAATTTTGGGGGGTAGAATTGATATCTGTTTTGAAAACCCTTAAAAAAAACCAATTAAATGAACACCTCTTTCCCCGGCAGTGGTAGTGATATTTATATTGTCCCAAAACTTTCCCCCCTCCTTTTAAACATCCACTACGTTGGGAACCGTGTTTTTAAAAAAAGGACATAAATGGATAATTTTCCTGATATTTAGTTTTAACTTGGGTTTTGGAATACATGTATAAAATTTTTTTAAAGGACATTTTGACAAACAAAAATTATTTAAATACAGTATTTCGGAAAAAAATTAATTTTAAAATTTAAATTTTTAAAAAATGTTCCCCTTTTTGGGAAAAATTTCCCTTTAGAATTCCCCTTTTTTTTTGCCTGTATATAGCTTGGGACCTCTGAAAAACAACTATGATTTTTTGAAAAATTCACATTATTTTTCAGAGTTAAAAACCATTTGAAATAATTATCGGCTTTTTTTTTTTAAAAAATTTTCCCCTCTGTTGTCTTTTATAAAATATGGAAAAAACCTACTTCTAAGTTAAATTTCAAAAATTTAGTTCAAATGTACAGAGGTTTTGGTTTTTATAGACAGGAAAATATTATTATAATAGAAGGATTTTTCACAAAAGAAGAATATTTTGAAAATGGGTCATTTTCATATGTTCCTGTGTTCATTATATTTTCAAATATTTTCCTGTGTTCATTTTTTGTCAAAATATTGTACTTACGTACATACATGAAATTTGATTTACAAGTATATCAAACAATGTATAATAAATGTTGGTATGTGTTTTGCGTTAAAGTGATTGGTATTAACAATACTTTTTTTTATGAAAGTTTTAAAAAATTCCCTTAAAAAAAATGTATAAATTTGAGTTCAACTTTTTAAAAAATAAGTATTGCTTTGATTAAAAAATTCATACCAATTTTTGTTACTTTACTATTAGCAAAGGAAAAAAAAAATTAAAAAGCATTAGGCGCAATAAAAAAAAAAACCCCTTAGCTTTTTTAAATGAAGACAAACTAAGTTATTTTATATTTTCCTGAGAGAAGTCAGTTTAAAATTTTGATTTTCCGTAGAGAGGGAAAAAAAACAAAAGGGAAAAGTTTATTTATAATTCTACGTTTTTAAGTTTAGAACTTTCAAATTTTTTGAGGTTATAGAAAAGTATATAAAAATAATTTAAACTAAGAAAAAAAAATTTTATTTTTGACCGATTTTGGTCAATTGAATCGTACTGTGCCCCCTTAAAACAATTTTATATATATTTTTCAAATTTCCAATGACACTAAATATCATAAATATTATCCATCTATACGTTTTTGAAAAATTTTCCGAACGAAAAGTCGGAAAATTTTAATTAAAAAACGGGATATTTCTCTTTCTTTCACAGTAAAACTCATTACTATTGATACAGGCCTTAAAGAGGCACCCCCCAATTCCTAGAAAAAACCGCATCTGGATATTTTCGATAGTCGTATTTCCTCCAACATCTTTCTAACGGGAATTATGGGGTGATGAAAAGGAGTGGCTTTTTTGGGGAGAAACTATAACGTCTTGATTTTTCCGCGAGATCCATCTACAAAGGGTTCCTTCGCACGCTAACATCACGGGTAATGAGATTGCTGACGCCCTAGCAAAAGATAGTGCAGCTCACTGCACTAGGAACTCGGTCTCTCTTTAACCCCCTTTAGAATTGCACCCACCCACACCAAAAACAAGCAATCAACTAATCCTCCTGCTCATCACTGGTATGAGGCTCGCCCTGGTGATTCCTTTTCTTCAATGCAGCAGGCAAGAACAAACTATTTCTAACTCGTTTAAGGATAAAAATTAAGTTCTTCCTACTTGTGTTAGTTGTTCTGCCTGACAGGTATCTCCAGAACACACTCTTGAATGCCTGGGGCTTACAAAACAAGATCTTTAATGGTGTTGGACTTTTTGAGAGTGAGTGAAATCATGGACTTGGTCTAGCTTCGCTAGACATGGAGATGAACAAAAACGACATAAACTAATTAACTTTTAAATGCTGTTTTTTTTAAAATTTAAGCACTGTTTGAGCCACATAAAGGCTTCATTGTCTCATTGACTATCATCATGGTTGCATACTACTTAAGAGAAAAAAATGATTGTAAGAAATGCTCTTAATATATACTGTGATCTAATAAAAATATATATTTGAAGAAAATAGTTCAGGAATGTGAGGCGCAGATGAATATATTTTTGACTCACATGCTTGATAATAAAATGAGTTTTTTGAGGAAAACTTCATATTTCGAAACTGAGAGTGAATGGATATCCTCCAAGTTCTCTGTTAAGGAATGACATTTTTTCCCCAACTATTTTGTGGGATTTAATACATTTTTCTCCTCTTTTGAGATAGAAAATAGTTTTTCTGTTGAAAAATTTGCAATAGCAGTTACTTGAGCCTTATGTTTAACAGAAATAAAATTGAGAAAATTTATTAATTTCTTATATGAAATTTTAGATTGCATTTTTCTTGTTATATATTTTCTTAAGGTTTAATTAATCATACGGAATGTTTGGAAAAATGTGAAAAGAGGTTTCGACAGTGATAATTTAATATTTAATTTCGTATGCACTTAGACACTAAAGTATGATGGAAATTCTTTAATTTTAATTAAAAAAAAAATCTATTTCTTTCAGTATTAAAGTAGTAAAACATTGTCTGCTGATAAGACTTCCTATATTTTTGTAAATGCATAATTTTGTCTTTGAAATGATGATAAATTTTATAAAAGGATATAAAAAAGGATAAAATAAAATTTTCTAAAGAAAATATTTATTTGGATATTTTTATCACTTTTTTTTTTCATCTCCTCCCACAACATCCTAAGAAGATTGACTGATTAATTGCTAGTTAAAAGTGCTGCAATTTACCTTAAATTACATATTTCCTGCAAATATTATGGGCAAGGTTTGGAGAAAAACTTTAATAATAAGCATTTGAAATATAAAGTATTGATCACTTATGTAATATTTTAGCATACAAAAAAAACAACAACCCATGGTGTTTATTTTTAGTTATTTTAGTCAAATAGAAGGGAAAAAAGTGGTTATTGTTAACACAAATAAATTTTTTTAAATATTCTAATGGGCTGCGGATTGGTGTTCTACCATTACCGACTTAGTACATTCCCGCGGAAGCTGGTTTCACATATTAGTGTGACACCAAATACACGGATACCAATCACCTCAGGTAATTTTGACACCCAGTTTTCTTCCTAGAGGGAGGCACTTGAGCTCTGTGATGGTGCAAACCTGTACTAGGATTTAATTTTGCCGGGAACAGTCAAGCCAAACAGACACTAGATATCTTTTACATGCCGTATAATCACACGATAGGGCCGCTGTCAATTTTCTGCATCATGAAAATCTACCAACTTGGGCTGGAGTCGAACCCGCAATCTTAGGTGCCGCAGGCCAGCGACAAACCAACCACACCATCCAGCCGGCTAAGCAAATAAATTTTATACATAAATTCAACTACTATTGAAATAATGAAAATAACAATTGATAACAATGAAAATAACATTTTATATTGATAAAAAGTATTACATTCGGTAGCTGAAAAATATGAATCATATCAACTCTGTTTGATTTAATATGAACCTGACAAAAGTTTCGGATAAAATTTATTATTAGAGATAAAAGAACATTCTTTCCTTCTGCTGGATCGCACTTAAATGCAACTGACAAACCCTTATATTCACGCCTGGAATTTATGATCCATTTCTCAAGGATAAATTCGAAGCACAAAAGAAGAACAAGCGAAATAATGTAATATTCTTCTGGATCACACAAAAGTTTCTTGAATAGAAATGGACTCATCATTTTCTTTGTACATTGGAGATTGAGAAAAAAAAATCGTAGCTTCGAATGAAATTGGAAGCGAAATGAAAGGAGCTATACATTCTAACGATGCGCTTTGAAATCTAGCTATATTAATTTATTCTCAAACGCAGGAGAAAATGTAAAATGCAAAGGAAACTGGAGAACTTAGATAGACTTTCAAAAGATATTGATAAAAGTGCAATGTATATTTTTACCGAAGTCTTTGAAATTTGAGTTCATTTTATAAAAATAATAAAAATTGATAGTGTATCATTAAATAACAGTTATTCATATCATAGTTTAAAAGTTATAAGGAACAATTATTTATTCATATTTTATTAAAATAAGAAAATTATTATTAATAAAATACACTGCAATACGAAAAGCAATGCCCCGAGAACGAATTATTCGAAAGGTATGAAACTGCTGCGCACTGGCGTAACAAGTTCTGAATAGGCCCTGTATCAAAACACCTTCGAGGCCCTTTTATAGAAATGAAAGTCTTATTAGTAGAACTGTAGTTGCACATGTTGGGGATATCATATGTAACAATGATACGGGCCCAGCTACGCCTCTGCTGCTGCATATACCTTATGAAATAATATGGTTGCAAAAATTAAATATTTTATCCACTTATCATTATAAAACTTTTCATTAAAAATAAATAAATAAAAAATAATAATAATAATAATAAATTAATTAATTAATAATGTAAACGTTTTCATGATTCTCGCATAGCAAATAAAGTACCAATTCACTTATAAAATTTAAATTTTTATGTCCAATAAATTTATAAAAAATTATATTTAAAGGGGGAATGGTATTAACAAAAATTTTAATTTAAGGGTTTTTTTTAAAATTTTTTTGTTTCCCCTATGTATGTATACTATGTTAAAATATTTTTGGGGTCAAAATTTCATAAAAAGGGTAGCCAAAAAAGGAAAAAAATTGTTTTTTTGGGGATTTTAAAATTTTCCCCTAAAAAAATTTATATACACGCATGTTTTTTTACAAGTACATCAAACTATGTATAATAAAAAAGTTGGTATGGGTTTTGGGTTTAAAGTGATTGGATTTTACAATACTTCTTTTAAAAATGTTTTTGAAAATTCCTTTTTAAAAAAACTGTAAACCCGGGTTTTAAATTTTTTTTTAAAAAAAAAATATTGTTTTTATTCAAAATCATACCAACTTTTTTTTACATGACTATTGGGGAATAGGTAAAAAAAAATTAAAGCTTAGGCGCAAAAAAAAAAAAGCCTTTTTATTTTAAATGAAGACAAAAATTATTTTTTCTTTCTGAGATCGGGAGTTTGGGGTTTTGATTTGCCATAGGGATGGAATAAAGCAACGTAAATGCTATCATAATTTGCGTTTTTAATTTTTGAACTTTTAAATGTTGGGGTTATAAAAAAAATTAAAAAAAAAATTTAGGCTAAAAAATTAAATTTGATTTTTTTACCGATTTTGTAATTGAACTACTGTTTTCCCTTTAAAAAAGAAAAAAATACTGATTGAGAGATTTAAACCATTAAATTTTATTTAAGGTATCTGACTACTTGCGACAACTTTTTTTTGAAAAAATGGTGATATAGGGATTTTTTTGTTATTTTTAGATTTATTTCGTATATTTTAAGGAAAAATCCTAAAATTGAAAACAGAAAAAAAATTATTATTATTAAAATGGGGAAAAACTGGTGAAAATGTACAAAAAATTACATAAACGGGGCCCGTTCTGTACAAAAATTTTATGAACAAATTCTCAATTTTTCAATTTTGATGTGTCACTTTGTTATTCATGTTTGAAATTACCTTCAGGATAAGAGATTTAATTTTTACAAAAACTAGAGCCCTTTATCTTAGTGATTATATGAGATTGCTAAAAAAAAACAGTGATTATATTCAAATAAAGGACTGTAAATTTTGAAATAAGGTCTGAAGGTCAAAACAATTCTACTGTTATACAAAACTTGCACAAAAAATTTCAGAAAATTATTTTCAAAAGTTTTTGAGCAATTGCTGTCCCCGTTTTAGCTTTTTGAAGGAAAAAAAACAAAACATTTCGAGTAAAACGCATTTTAAAGTTTGACCTCTTATGTAAAGTTATGGCATCTGCTTTTACTAAAACACTTGTAGTTTTCGTTCTAGTGAATGGAAAATAAAAAACTTGGTATTTTTATTTAGCTAATAAGATGACCTATAAAATAAAGTCATAAAAATTGTCAATTTTTGAAAAAAAATCATGATTTTAGGGTAGTCGGTTACCTTGAAAAATACCCTCATCAAGGACGTCTTAAGACTTTTTGAGGCTCTTGGACCCTATGGAAAAATAGGCTCTACCTGTGATCTTTAAAAGTAGACTGTATATAGACTGCATTGTCAAATGTTTGCCCAAACGGTGATTTGAAACAAACAAATAAATGTATATGTCTCACAATCTCCCAAACCGACTCGATCGATGGCCACATTTCGACAAAGTGAGTTGAATTATTGTTTATGGTACTAGGCCTAAGTCTAGAACATGGACAATGGTCAACACATAGTAATAGTGTTGTCACTTTTGCCAATTGACATGCAGTTTGAAATTCCCTGTTTTTCTGAGAATATGTACGGGAATAATATTTGACCATTAAAATTATCCGGATAGTTTGTTGTCATGTTTATGGAATTGGAAAGTTATTTTCATATAAAATCGAAGGTCCTGTATATCCCGCTGGCAATATCCAATTATCTTGATCGTGATCTTATTAAGAATGAGTCGAGAACGAAACGGGTCCCAGGCCCAGTTGGCCCATGTTTTAAGACGTCCCTGGTCCCCATTAAAGATATTTTCCATTCCCAATTTTTTGATTCTAAAAAATGATTATTCTGTTAAACAATTAAAAAAAATCACTTCAAAACTTTATGACTGGAAATCCATTGAATTTCTGTATAATAAGGTAGATCAGAGAATTAATTTTTGTCTCCTAGAGATTTACTACATTAAAGGGTATTAACTCCACAGGAACGAATATAATTTACAATTTTAGTAACATTTTAAAGATGTGTCAAATTTTGGTGCATTAAGATAGTTGATGATAATAAAATGGAACTATTGAAGGTAATTATTACCTTAGACATTTTTCTGTAGCTAATGGTTGTGTAGTACATTCGGATATTCTCCGGAAGTTCACTTATTTTCAAACTCGCATCATATCCCCGAAAAAAAAACAGCTTGCAAGTTTTACCTTGTACGTCTGTGCTTTCGCCCCATTTGCAATAAAATAACTTTCATAAATTAAAATGATTGCTTTTAGTTGGTTACATAAATTTTTGTACATAACGTCAATTATATTGTCATTGGTATTTCTTGTTTTTCCATTTTGAATTTGTGATCCCCCCTTTGGTGACCGTATCTTTGATTGTCAGCGTGAGCTAGAGGTGTAGGGTTTGTAAAAGAATAGAGACATTTTAAATTCTTAATATGACTTTATTAAGAATAGAACTTAAATGTCTAACAATTTAGATAAATTTAAAGAAGTGAGAATCTATAATGAACAACACACACAATGATAGTTAAACCGAATCACGTAATTTAGACCACTTTCTCTAAATAATTATATTATCCGCCTACTCTCACTTCTAATAATATTACAAGTCCTAATATCAAATACCCAATCCTACCTTAATTCAAACTTTACTTCAATTTTTATATAGAAACGTCTGGGCGCGCATGCAATGATATGCACCTTGTAGTAATGGCTGAGTTTCCAGGTAACTTTACGATAGGCTGTCAATTCACGCCTGTATCTCCTCCAAACATAACATTCCCCAAATTGCCATTTCGCTTACTGAAACTTCTGTTCTTTTAAAAGCTATCTTATTTGCATTTCTTGTTCACATTTCGCTTCTTGGGTTTTGGTTGGAATAGAGTTGCCATTAATCTTGGCCACCAAAGAACCCAGAGGTTATGTTAAAGAAAAGACGCGTGAGCCCGTCACAAATTACTTCGATTTTTTTGGGAACAATACTTATACTAACTGAATCATACATTCGCTAATATTAGATTCCTCTTCAATGAATGGTTTCCTGCTTTTTTCCATTGATTGTTATATCAGATACTTTGTTTTTACATCAACTCTATTATATTCAATAGTTTTGTGGCAACGAACTTCATGAAAATAAAATTTTATATTATAATCTAGCTATTGTAGAATGGCAACATTTGTTATTCGATTGTTTTTGTTTTGATCTAATGTAGAATGCATGTTCCATATTCAACTTATCTCACTCTACTAAATATTTATCTTTGTTGAAATACTGAGTTGCTATCATGAGGAATTACCTTCACACACATTGCAACATCAAAAGGATATTAAGGTTTAACAAATATGCTTTGTTGGTTTTGAAGTTACAAACGTGATTCTGACAATATTTCTGTTTAAGCAAATGTACAACATGTTTACCATAATTTTTTTTATGAATTGTATTATAGTATGCTTTAATATCATACTCTTTTGCAAATCACTTTGGAAGTTTCACATATGAAACATAAAATTTTATTTTTCCTTGAATTTAAAAATACTACAATGACAATTTTCCTGAAGAGCGCGAAACTCTTCTTCGATTGATCATTTTACTACTTTTGGAGGGCTTGTGTAATATTTTAATATATTTTAGTTAAATATATTAAATAAAAACACTATTTAAAACCAGATGAAAATCGTTATGTACAAACAAGACTAAAATGCTGTATTCGTTCAATGACTGCTGATGAACAAATTTCAACTCAACTGGCATTTACTGAATCATTGCCATGAGAGAAGTATGTACATTTGTGTAAGCTCTAGACATACGTATACATGCTGAAGCTTGATCGTTGTATGCCCCGTCATTTCAAGGAATAGTGAGATTTTTTGATAAGAGAAATTCGACGATGTACCACCGACAAACACATTTAAGCACAATAATTTGTTGTGTTTGTAAGTATTTTCCTTCTATATTTCCTGAAGAACGTTCATTTAGTTCCTGAAGTACCGTGTACGTACTTATAAATTTAATTAAAAAATCCAATGTTGTTCAGAAAACAAATAGACGTATTGATTATTACCTTGGCGGGCCACGTATTTGACGCGCCTGACATTGACGTTTTGATTAAAATAAAGCTCTGAATTAATTGAAAAATAATTGATTATAGACAAACTAAAATATGTTCGCAGTTTTGAAATAAATGCTTACATTTTTGAGTAGGAATAGAAGTAAAACATCGCAAACATAAATATCTTTTTTTTCCTTCTATTTTATCTCATCAAAAAAAGTTATAAAAACAATTTTTCATGTATCATAAAATAAAAGATGATGCGTAATGATATTATTTTAATATATTGGAGAATAAATATTAAAGTATTTCAGAGACAGCTATTTAGTTTTAACACTGTATTTATGTCGTTGCATCTTACAAGCAGTCAATATAAAATATTATTATGTAATTCAGTGCTTCTTGAACTTTCAATGTTTGCTACCCAGTATTCAATCATAATTTTCATCGCACCCCATCTCCATACAGTAACAATATATTGAATTCAATAATACTCAAATATACTTGCGTCAAATATTGAATTCAATATTTGACGCAAAATCTACATTTCGACTTTAACCTCTTAAGAGCCACCGGCGTATACAAAAGTCTTGCTCATCCAGTGCGTTAATTGGACCGGACGTATGTATACGTCTTTCGAAAGTACAATTCATAAAATTATTCCGAAGACTTTGGAATGAAATATTATGACCTTGAGAGTGTTTGTGAAGGATTTACTCATTTGAGAGGATTTGCTTTTTTTTATTCCTTTTCTATCCCCCAATTATACCACATACTGCTCAACTACGTGTTAAAAGGTTGGCATTGGGGTGCAAATCATGTAATTTTTAATCGGCATTTAAGTGATTAATTATAAACCGTACACATTTTCAAGATAAGTGTTAATTTTGTATATAATTTTATATATGACAAGCCTATGAGGTCACTGGTAATTATTAAACTTTTTTTAACTTAGTATTGTTAAATTAAATATAAAATACATTGTGCAGTACTGATTCATTTATAAATATATTATACCAGTACAAATGTAATGTACAAATTCGTCAGAATATATTTTGTTTGTTTACTTTAAGTAAATTAATAATTCTTTAAATTATCTTTTGTTTTCGACTATTCGATATACTCTTACCTCCCTCGTTATGTTATCACGCCCCCTAGGGGGCATGCCCCACAGTTTGAGAAACAATTACGTAGTTGAATTGCTTTCACATTTTGAGTAGGTTCTTGTAATTAACATTCAAGTTCTTTTGAGTAAATTGAAGAAGCGGACACGCTACTTCTAAGCCACCGGAGACGACTGGAAATCAAATACTAAAAATCAATATTTTTTAAACAATTTTTAATAATACTCACAGAAAATATTTCTTAAGTTAAATAGCTATTATAACAATATATACGAGGGCAATAAATAATAACAAAAAGTATAACAAGAGATTTATAATCAATAGAAATTTCACATTGTACTGAGTTTTTCTCCACAATAGTATTAGATCTTTCAATTTAAGATTATTTAACTAATTTTAGAAACTAAATTGATGGTTTTCTCTTAGAAAATTTTAAACTTAAGCCTCCCTTTAAATCAATTTTGAAATGAATTCTATTGACTAGAGGGTGAATGCAAATCTACATGGAGAGCTATTCATCAATGCGCTCTTTAAAGACTTACTGGTTTAACGACGTGTTGGTGCATATATTAAGGCTTATCGGATTCCATTGTACATGTAGACAAATTAGCTTGAAACAAAGCTCTTATTGAAATGGTGCTTGAATTTAGACGAACATATTATAAATATGTTCTTCTAAGTTCAGAATTAAGTACTTATGTTTTAAAATTAGAAAATAGGCAAAAAAAAAATATAAATAAATGTACTTGTGTTCAATTTCTGCATATTTTTAAAAGTAAAGCTGTTTTCACAAGAAAAGGTCGGTGCAGAAAATTTATATTTTACAGAAACTAAAACTAATGAAAGGATAAGTAATGTCACTTATTTAAGATAATGCAGGAAAAACTCTCTAATTTTTTTTAAATATTAACTATCAGGGTTTTAAAATTATCTATGGAAATATTAAAAACCATGTATGAGTAATTCTTATTTCGTTTGTCGTAAGACAATACAAACAGGGCCGTATATATTCATATTTAATTTTTATATATGTAATGCTTTTGACGTAAAAATGGTAATATGCCTTGTTTGTTAAACTTAATTGACTAAAGCATTTTTACGATCGAAACACATTTGTAAAGCATTCATTGAAAGATTTAAAAAACTGACGTTTGGATATATTAGTATTTAGCTAAAATAAAACTGTTTATAAGAAAAAGTATACAGTTATATTAGTTTATAAAGATTGAATGTATTTTTACAAATAATTTATGAGACTTGTAAAAGTACAGAAAAATCTCGCAAAGTCTCGTCATTCTTTCTATAGGTTACCCTTTATCTAAATTTGAATACATTTTTAAAGAGTTGACCTCTATCTATCATCAATACTACCATCTTTGGGATTACCAAATCATATTCAGTTTGATGTAATCTTCTCTCTCTCTCTCATTTTTAATAGCCTACCATCTCGCAGCAAATAACATCTTCGATTTTCATATACCAAATAAAGATGCTTACACCTAGGAAATTAAAGAAAAATCCAACTTACTGTAAATTATTCTCACAAATTGTATGATGACCACTTATACACTATTGCAAATAATATTAACTTATTAATAATTTAGCTTGACTAATTTTATACACTCCTGACAAGTGTTACGTAAATCTGGAATTTTCTTTTATGTTTTTGTATAATTTTCTTTTAATTTTCATTAATTATTATAGTTTTATCATCTTACCATGTTAGAGAATGTAAGTTTTTGTTTACTATGAATTCAAATTCTTTGAAAGCGAAGATTGTTGTTAGTAGGTTTTAATGCGAATTAAAATATTTAATTATGTCAAATTAAAATTAATTTCTTTAAAATTATCTGTTAGTTAAAGTAGAAAGGACAACAAATAAGAATTTTATAAAAGAATTGAGATGAAGAACAATTGCAAAATTATCTCGAAAGATGAAGAAGAAAAAAAAATCCTCTATCATTATACGCAGCATTTTCATTAATCTAATAAAGAAATATGAAATAAAAACTCGTCATTTTTGCTTAAGAGTATGTAGTATTTTTAGTTTGAAATTAGCATGCAACAAAGATGTTTCTGAAAGGAATATTATGTTATTAATACTTTTTCACAAAGGAATTAAATACTTAAAATTGTTTTTATTTTCATCAACGACAACATCCTTTAAAATCCTTCCTCTCAAGTTGAAACGTTTCCAAATTGAACATGATAATTAAATGAAATAAGAAAATCTTTCAGAGATTCTTTTCGTGGCTTGGATATCGAGTTGAATTTATAAGAGGTGAAGGGAATTCAACTTCAGCTTTTTATTTAACTCGAGAGGGCTTTGGGAGGCAGGAATCTTCATGAACGAAATTGAATTACTGAAGGATCAGAAGAAAAACTCACTCTATTCTTCTCTAAAAATTGAAGAGCCTTCTTTCTAAGAAACGTTTTATTTATATGTTTTGTATTTTTAATTTCAATGAAAAATTTCAAAAGACTAAAGGATAACATACAATCAATATTAAATTATCCAACTGTTCGTGAGCAATGTTTTTTATTATTTCTTATCAAAATTAATCTTCTTTTGCGAAAAAATGATATGGAAAACTGCATCAAAATTTTATTTTTTGATACAAATATACTATGGTTAAAATTTAAGCTATAATATTTAAACATACCCTAACGATTTATTTCATTCGTAAGAACTAAAAAATGTTTATAGACTTTAAATACTCAAATATTATGGTCCTTTTCTTCTTTAAACCCAATAACTGTGGATTAAAAGTTACAATTCACTCTCCAGTGCCACTCTTTTTCAATTCCTACCTATTAGCTCACATTCTCTATATATTTCTTTATTTATTAATCTTGGTGGAATTTTCAATCACTAATAAAATACATTTTAAAGCGCTCATTGAGCTGAAATTTTATATACATGATTATTTTGGATGACAATACAATAGTTTAAATATAATTAATAAAAATTAATTGATTAAAACTAATTATTAAAAGAATTACAAATACAGCCATGTTGACATCATTTTTGGCGACTGACCTACAATTTTGGTGACTTGTGTCAAAACTTGAAAAGGTTTTTTTCTAGCGTTTTAAAGCATTCAGTTGAACTGAAATTTTATAGACACGATTGTTTTGGATGACAATACGATACTTTAATGATAATTAATAAAAATTAATTACCACATAATTACCTTGTGATTCTGTCATATGTATACACATATTTATTATTAATTGTAACTATTTAATAAAAAGTAGCAAAAACAAAATTTATCTTTGTTGATCTAAGTAGGAATTGACTTAATTTTTTAAAAATCTTATTTCTTTGTTATATAGGCTGGTATGTACGGTATATTGGAAGGTGGAGGAAAGAAAATGCACAAATAAGACAAATTTATCTCTGAAATAACTATTCCTTCACAAACACTGTCAAGGTCGTTTTGTTGTATTCCAAAGCCTTCTGAATAGTTTTACTGATTTTTGTTTAATAATAGTTATTAAATAATTAGTTATTAATAATAGTTTAATAATAACTAAAATAATAGTTAATTATTTTGGAAGGATGGATATGCATGTCCTAGGTACTTAACGCACCAGTTGAATGAGACGGATATATACGCCGGCGGCAGTTAAGGGGTTAAGTCAATGGTATTGAATGAGTGAAATTGGAAAATAATTAATTAAAATATATCCAGAAAAACTACGAGAATTTGTAAATTGTTCTCAAATTTTAAAATATAATCTTACTATAATCAACAATATATTCAGTATATTTTAAAATTTGAATATTCATAGAAAAACCTTGTTTTACTATAGATTATTATTTGTTTGATAAGTTTTTTTTTCTTATTAAAACACTTTAAGGCTTACAAATTTTTGAACAGTTTTCAGATGGCCAAGTTGTAACCTGAGATATGCTACATTTTTTTCTCCCCAGTCAAATATTATGTTTTAAAGGTCATGCCTCTGGCCCTAAAGGTGTGGGAGAAAGAGAAGGAAGACTAGCCATATTCAAAATCCCTCAATTTATTCACAGTACTAACCAAATTACAAATTCAATTAACTAAAGTGAGATGCATCCAATTATTAAATATGAAGACAATTAACGAGGTACGTGAGATATGAGAAGACTTTAAGGTATCCAATTACGTTCGGAACCATGATTTTAAAAAAACGCATAAAGGGATAATTTTCGTGATATTTCGTGTCACTTAGATTAGAAAACATGTATAAAATTGTTTTAAGGACATTTTGACAAGAAAAATATTATTTAAATACAACATTTTGGCAAAAAATTAACTTAGAATAACTTTTTTTCAAAATGTTCTCCTTTTGTGAAAAATTCTTCTATTATAATAATATTTTGCCTGTATATAGCTCAGACCTCTATACAGAGGCTGAACTATGAGTTTTAAAAAATTCACATTATTTTCAGACTTACAACCAATTGAAGTAATTATCGACGTTTTTTCTTAAAATTTCTCCCCTCTGTTGTCGTAAAACATGGATAAACCCATTTCTAAGTTATATATTTTAAAAATTATAGTTGAGCCTCTGTACAGAGGTATGAGCCAAAATATTATTATAATAAAAGCCTTTTTCACAAAAGGAGAATATTTTGAAAATGGGTCATTCTATGTTCATTTTTTGCCAAAATAGTGTACTTAAATAATTTTGTTTCGAAATAAGGAATGACTCGGTCGCGGTTCTTCAACCACGGGTGTGAGAGGGTTCGAGTAAGAGAATCAGACATTTCTCAATTTAAACAATTTTATTTCCTTTTTTTCACTTATTAGACTTTATATGAATTCGGAGAATGCACTCTAATAACTAAAGCCGAGAGGAGCAACCAAACGTATTAATTTAATTATAATAGAAATAAAGGCATTTATATATCTATTATCCTGAGCGCTCTTGCTTCAAAACTTGCTTAATATTTCCTTCTCGGATTAATAAAAATTAAGTGTGTGGACCACCTGTCACTAACACTATCATTTTCTTATATTCAATTTTTAACCTCCTAACGCCTATTCCACGACTAGCACTTAAATAGAAGCTTGCATTTACCTATAATCAAGTCTATGGAGAGTCTACCGCTCTACGGAAAGCAGGTTTTCAACTAAAATCACAGTTAAAAATAGTAGTTTACCCAAGAGGAATAGTAGAAACCTGAATAGAAACGGTACAACTCTGATTAGGAAATCTTTCACGTGAATGACTAGAAATATAATATTTTAAATGTAATGAATTATTTTTGTTTTTGTCGTGTCCTTCCTGAAGGGAAGGAATAAATGTTGCCAGAGCCTGCGAGACAGGTTGGACTTTTTTACGATAGATGGCGACACCACCTATTTCCACCTCCATAATTTAGGTATGGAACTGGAGGGAAGGGAAATATATTCTCCAGCCCTCTGCATCCGTCGTATCTGCTGCGACCGACCACAAGAATTTCGAACCCACTGATTTAGCGAGCACGTACTCCGTGTGTACGCGGAGGGTATTTGGTGGCATCGAGCCTAGGCCTTTCAGTCTGGAATCCGATGCTCTAACCACTAGGCTACCCACGGCCCAATGAATTATATTTATTACTGTTTGGTGAAGAACAGGTTTATAAGAAAAATTGAAAACTTTTGCTGTGCAGACCCATATGGAGCAGTGTCCGCTGAACTGTATATCTCAAACAGTTGCACTTGAACCTGCTTTATATTGGGTCTGTCTCACTGTCTGGCAAAGATTTTGTTTCACCAAGTGGGGCAATTCAGGGACCTCCTTTTATTTATATTATTTTTTGTGACGCGTGAACGTCTAACAGCTAGTTGATACTTCTGGCTTCACCGTCATTTATTCACTTTGCATAAATGCTAAAAACACCAGAACACGAAAAACTTACCAATCCTGTTGTTTCGGAGGTACTCGTACCGAGTTCTTGGGGTATTACAATCTACCTCTGTGACAAACCATCGTTTAGAGAGCATCGGAACTCGTCCCTCATTGAAGTAGGAATAATGGTGGATCATCGGAAGAATGAGACTTCTAAATAATTCTTAATACAATTTTATTAAGAATTTACTTAATACTTATATAACGAAAAATTAGTTATAAGTTTTGAGAAAAGCAAAGTTATGCATTTATTTTAATAATTTACAAAGAGTCACTTATCAAAATATAACTAATTATCTGCCTAATCTCGCTTTCTATATTATACGCATTTATATATCCTCCTTTGGGTTGATAGCTTAACAATATCTATTATAGCGTCTCCAGAAGAATACTGTGATGTTCACTCCTTGTATCCTTTAATGAGGGTGGGCGTCTTCATATGATGTACGAGTAGGCCAGGTTAACATTTCGAATCCACAACTATTTACTAAGATTACCATTATTTCTCACTAAACTTTCTACTTTAAGGATATCTTATTTAATTGTTGCTTCTTTTATCCTCTTGAATGGGTTGGAAAAGTTTTGCCATTAATCGTGGCCGTCAAAGTCCGTAGCGTTAGCTGGAAATGTACACCTCTTTTCAAAATCGTTTAAGCCTATACCTGTCCTCATTGGAGTAAAGAATAATGGTAGCTTATCTTCTCCAGCAGCATTTAAATACCATTCTCTCTTAATCTTTTTCTCAGGTCCTCCAGACCAATTCATTGAAAAATGTGCAGGTGTTCATAATGTTTTGGCTCAATGGTGTACATTTTAGCTATTAGGTTTTATAGTAATTTACAATATAGTGACTGTAAAGCAATTTATAATATTATTTTTATATAGATTGTGACGGCTCTATCCGCGATATTTCTACTATTAGTCCTTTTGGAGAGTTTTTGGTCTGTAAAAATTATTTTATTATAAAGCTTTCTCCCGAAGAAGAAAACGTGAGCATGCAAATTAAGACTACTATATAAAGTCTAAGCTTTCAGGTATGAAAAAGAGATAGGATAGACTGCTAGGGGAGCAGGGGTTAATTAAATTTGAAGTGAGGCGCATATATTTAGTAATTTATAATTGTGTTACTTAAGACTTAATCTAGATTAGGCAGCTAAGAAAAAGGAGTTAGAGAGATTGAATTGACGTAAGTAATCTAAGTACTTAAAGTTTTTCCATACCTTCTCATACCTCTTAAAGTCTTCACGTACCTCGGTAATTGCTCTTCATATTTAATAATTCGGGGCATCTCTTAGCTTTAGTTGATTGAATTTCTGTTGTGGTTAGTATTGTGAATAAATTTAGTTATTTTGAATATGGCTAGTCTTCCTTCCATTTCTCCCACACTTTAAACGTATCAGCAAGACCTTTACAAGATGACTAAAATTTTCATCAGCAAGATCGTATTTTGAGATCGTTTAAGAAAAAAAATTGCACATTATATTTGGAACGAAAAGAAGAATCATGTTTTGTTCAGCAAAATATATGTATGTATGACTAATATCACATAGTGATACGGATATATTTTCTGAATTGTAAATTTTTTAATGCATAAAATACCTAATCAAAGTTTATCTTTTCAGTGAAAATTCCTAAAAACATTCATATAAGACCAATTCACGTAGAAGTTTAATATTAGGTTGGGGAAAAAGAAATCCATTATTTTTGCATGAAAATCAAGACTATTTAACATGCTTCTGATTGTTCGATTTGGGTCAAACATGCACCGTTTTGTTGTATACTTTATTGCTATTTTAAAGGTAGGCTTCATAAGGCTCTCTCATAGAAGTCTTGGCCCTTATGGGCGAAAACATCTAGTAATCGATTTTCACAATCTTCTCTTGATCCCGATTTCTTTTCAGTCAGGAAGTTTTGCAATGCAGAAAAGGTGATAATCAATGGTGCCAGGTCCGGACTATATGGTGGATACATTAAAACTTCCCAACCAAAGCTCCTAGAGGTTCTGGCGAGTCACTACAGAAGTGTGTGGCCTGGCTTTGTCCTGTTGGAACACAACGCCTTCTCTTTTGGACAATTCTGGCCATTCCTGGTCAATCAATAGCTTCAAACGATGCAGTTGTTGAAAGTAGAGACCTGAATTTAGTGTTTGACAATGCGGAATAATAAATGCTTTCTTTCCAGTTCAACCAATACACAGTAGAACCTTTATGGCTGCTAGTCCTGGTTTGGCCACCGTTTGAGCTGCTTCCCCGCACTTTGACCACTATCGTTTTCGCACAATATTGTAGTATGTGACCCATTTCTCATTCCCAATCACCATCTGTTTAATAAATGGTTCGATTTCATTCCGTTTGGCCAAGGTTTCGCAGATGGAAATTAGATCTATCATGTTTTTTGGTGTTAATTAGTGTGACACCCAAACATGGAGTTTGTTTTGAATCCAACTCTGGGCAAATAGCTTAAAACTGTTTTATGGTCAACTTTTTAGCTCCTGCGCGATGTTACGACTACTAGCATGCCGGTGAACTTCTATTATTTCTGTGATTGTATCGACCTTTTCAACGACGGGCCTGCCTATCTGTGCGAGGTGTATCTTTAACATCAAAGATTTGTGAATGGATTCGATGAAACCAAAAGTACACGTAATTAGCTGTTACAGTATCGGGACCAGAAACACCATTCGCAGTTTCAGCCCCCTGGCTTGCATTTTCGCCTTTATCAAAGAAAAACCGTAAAAAAAACCGAATTTTCTCTTTATTGACTTCCATTTTTAACACCCTGTAACTCACAATTGAATGAACCGAACAAAAAAGAGCAAAATAATTTTTTTAGTGTGAAATGTCATCTTGACAGCGAGCATAAATTTGAAATTGTTTGATCGATACTTCGCGAGATATCCACATTACAGCCGTCTACCGAAAAAATAATGGATTTCTTTCTCCCGAACCTAATAGAATAGGATTATAATATTTAAAATTTAGGATTATTATAACTAAAAATATATAGTATGGTATGCCAAAATAAATATGAGTGTTGTCTTTTACAATTATCTCATCCAACATTCTTTATTATAATAAAATAAAAAAAGGATTTTAATTAATATTTCGGGATATTTTAAAAATCCTCTCCTTTAAAAGAGTAAAAGAGAGAGCAAAGATAATTATCTGTTCCTTCTTAACAAACCGGTGGAAGGAAAAATACTAAAAAATTTAGGTAAATAGAGATTCTTAAACTATTCCTGCAAAGTGGTTCAAGAAGTTTTCAAAAACACTTTCATTAAAATTCACTTGACGAGTAAAACAGGAAGCTGTCAAATAACTTCTTTTGAAAATAATTAAGAATATTTGTTTTCATGCCTTCTTCCAACACCTATGTATATTGTAAGTAATCCAAAAACTTTTAAGAATTTAGTGGGTTACTTAATTCTGGATGAAAGTTTCCTCACTTGCAGACGAGTTTGAATTGTTAAGAAGCTTTGAAATGCTTCTGGAAGTGTGATAACATTTGAAATAAGTAGAATGAGAGTTCTGCAAACATTTATTTTATTTAATTAAAAAAGATATTCGAAAACATTATATAGCCGTATATTATAAATGAGAATGGGGAACATTTCTCAAATAAAAGTGTTAAAACCATTTTGTTTTGAAAGAAGATTATTTTACTCTTCAATATTTTCTAAGTTTTTGATGCAAGGAAATAAGTTTTTCTAATTATAAGAGTACACTAAACCCCAAATTTTTTGC
>BMAV01007012.1:0-44862 GCA_019973955.1 Trichonephila inaurata madagascariensis
TCGGCTTTTTTTTTCTTTCATTGGGGGATCCCAACATTACTTAGGACCCACTGTAGGGCCACAGTCCAGCCATATGAGATTGACGGTTAAAGGCAGTACAGGGGCAGCACAGTCCTTTTTTTTGGCGACTAAAAGAGGTTGCCAAGGTACTTTTTTCGGAATTATTTATTTTTAGAATAAATTCGATATCTCACCATGACATTTAGATAAAAATCGCCAAATCCAAAGTGTCCCCCCTTCTATACCCCTTGAGCCGAGATTGGTTCCAGAGTTTAGCTAATTTAGTTGCTTCAGAGTTCGACGTAAATTAAAGTCAAATAATTTCTCTGTCATCTGGTATAACGTTTGTGTGTCTAATTGATTTTGTATTTTTCCAGAAGCTTTATTATCATTACACTTTATTTTCACTCAAAGCGAACTTTTTTCATGTTTGTTGTTTTAGTCAGAATATTTTGTGTCTGTGATGCAAAATTTGAATCTAAATGAAATATTAAACAGCAATACGTGAAATTTCACTTTAAGAGGAAAATAAATAAATGTAAAGAAAAAACCTTGAAACGCACAAAATCTTCCTGCCATACAAACTTACACCAGATGACAGTAAAGTTATTTAATTTGATTTGATTTTAATTTGTGTTGCACTTCTGAAGCAACACGAAGATATTGGCAACAGACCTCGTACCATTAAAATTTTTCATGAAAAATTACTTGCGTAATAAATGAAGTCAGCCACGGAATTACTTTTTACCAATTTACTTTTTTGCTAACTTTTTTTTTCCGTTTGAGAAGGGCACCATATATCCTAAAATAATTCATGTCACGCAAAAAGTAAATAGCTCTAAAAGGATTTTTTTTGTGTGATTGATTAATTCGTTATGTAATTATTACACAAGTTTTAAACCGTTACGAAAGTTAAAAGTGTAAGGCTTGACTGATGTAAAAATAATTTTAAACAGCGGTAGGACGTTAAGTCAAGAAAAAGAATAAATTTAAGAGAAATTGTGTGACTTGGTTAAACCATACCTTCAAAGAAAACAGACTTGATTCAGACGATGGTCGACTAAAGAAGGGGTGGATATTAGAAAGAAAAATTTAAATGTTGGAGGTGTTACGAAAACGTGTACAGAATTCTTCAGTAACCAGATAAAAACTAGTTGATAGTGCTATTTATTGCACATTTCATCATATTGTGTGCAAAAAGCGTTAAGGAACTTTTTTTCATTCAAATGGGATGCGCATTAGTTATTACGATTACAGACCTAGTACTTTTCCAGGAGCTGATATCACTTTCTAGTGTGCCACCTTATAGGTGGATATCAATTGCCACAACGTAATTTTGACATCCAGTTTCCTCCCCAGAGGGAGGCACCTAAGCTCAGATGATGCGAAATTGAACAAGGAATTTAATTTTGCCAAGAATACCTAAGCCACACAGACACTTTTGGGATCTTTGATATGCTGCATAATCATACGACATGGATGCTGTCAATTTTTTGCATCATGAAAATCCATCGTCTTGGGCTGGATTCAAACCCGCAAACTTGGGCATACTAGGAGGACGCCTAACCAACTACGCCATCCAAACGACGGAATTAATTACAAAGAATTTTTAGAATATTGAGAATAAATTAAGAAGTGTAAATAATTATAAAATTATGCAAAGAATAATTTTCAAAAATAACGGTAATACTTGAAAGTAGGAAATATAAAACACATTAACTTTTTACTTATAAGGAAACAGTCCTATTTGCTTAAAAGCGGGACATTTCTTAGCAGATCTATCTTTTTTCGACGTTTACTACTTTTTTCGTCACATTTTAAACGTATTACTCATATAAATAACTTGGCCTGATGCATAATTTCAACATTTAAAAAATAAAAAAGTTTCCCTTGAATAATTTATTGTTAATCAGGTTGAGTGTTAAATATAAAATTGTGTCGTTTCACTACTATTTAAGGTATCCGACTACGTTAGGAACCGTTATTTTGCAAAAGCTTATAAATGGATACTATTTATGAAATTTAGCGTCACTTAGATTAGAAAACGTATATAAAAATTTTTCTTAAGAATATTATTACAATAAAAATTTATTTAAGTACA
Source organism: Trichonephila inaurata madagascariensis (assembly GCA_019973955.1). Taxonomy (NCBI): domain Eukaryota; kingdom Metazoa; phylum Arthropoda; class Arachnida; order Araneae; family Nephilidae; genus Trichonephila; species Trichonephila inaurata. Next base: position 2,102 of record BMAV01007012.1, read on the forward strand.
CTATTTTGACAAAAAATGAACTTAGAATGATCCATTTTCAAAATATTCTCCCTTTGCGAAAAATGCTTCTATTATAATAATATTTTGCCTGTATATAGACAGACCTCTCTACAGAGGTTCAACTAAATTTTTGAAAATATATAACAGAAGTGGGTTTATCCAGGTTTAACCCACAAAGAGGGAAAATTTTAAGAAAAAAACGCCGATAATTATTTCAATGGGTTGTAACTATGAAAATAATGTGAATTTTCAAAAATCCTAATTCAGACTCTCTGAAGAAGTCTTTTCGTTATATAAGCAAAATATTTTTATTATAGAAGCATTTTTTATAAAAGAAGAACGTTTTAAAAAAAGGTTATTCTAAGTTAATTTTTTGCTAAAATATTGTATTTAAATAATTTTTTTTTGTCATATTGAGTGTCCTTAAAACAACTTTATACATGTATTCTAATCTAAATGAAACTAAATATGAAAATTATCCATTTATGCGCTTTTTTAAAATCTCGGTTCCAAACATAGTCGGATACCTTAAAATAAGTTGTTGATTAAATTCAGTTCAAATAGGGATTTCTTTAAAGTTTTTTTTTTAATTTTAAAGCTGTATTGTTTTGTTTTTTAAATTTTGTTTTGCTTTATCAACAAAAACATCTTAAAACTGAAATAGCTAAATTACAAATGCACATGTAAAAGAAAAGGAGTTTCCATTGAAGTCAAAACTGACTTAAAATTGCTTTGTACTTGTTCTATTTTCACATATTTATATATAAAATCTTCTGTGTGTTTATAAAATTCCCCAAAAGGCGGGTGATTTTGATAAATTTTTTTGTGGGGTTCAAGGGGATTAAATGGTTTGGATTCAAACCCCCCCGATATAAAAAATTAGAAAAGGTTTTAAACACATTCCATTAAACTAAAATTTTCCCCGCATTTTGAACCGTTATTGTTATAAATCGGGGTTTGGGGTCGAAAAAAGTTTCCCAAACCGGGTTTCATTGTTACAAAAAAGCAGACGAATCATGCTTTTAGCGTTTTTGAAATCTTTTCAAAAAATTTTTTTTATATATGTAAATTTTTCCGGGTATGTATATGCTGAACTCCTCCCAAAGGCTGAACCGATTTTGATGACATTTTGTGAGGTTCAATGGGTTTGGGGAAAGGGTTTGTTCTAAATTTGGTTCAATATCGCTGTTAAAAAAATATTAAAAACCTTTAAAACATAATTGTCTTACCCCTGTGTTGTTTATTTTCAAATGCTGCCAAAAAAAAAAAAAGAGGGAGAATTTTCCGACATTTTCGCCCTTTTTTTTAATTGCAATCTAATTTTTTTGTCAAAATCAGACAAAAAAAAAATTACAGAATCGAAAGATTCATTTCGCCACGATACGGCATTATCTTTATAAGTGGGGCCCAAAAAGTGTTCGTACACTTCAATTTCTTAGAAATTTAGTGTTTGAAAAATAAATAATATATTGTAATTGTAATTTTTTATGATATATAACTTTTCTTAAGGAATCAAATTTTTTTTAAAAAAAAAGATAACTGTTTTGTTAAAAATTTAATCAAAACTATAAAAAAATTTCGCCATAAGTCTTCTGGCGTAATCAAAATTCCTTTTTAAATATTGTATTTCTTTTTTTTAAATTTGGTACTTAGTAGGATAACCAAAACTTTTTAGGGTTTTGGAAATTTAATCGTTTTTTTTATTTTGCATCGATTTTCCTCCATTCTTCTGTGGTTATTGTTTTTACTTCACATTTTGTGTTTATTTGTCATGTTTCTTTTTTTACATCAAACTCTCCCCAAATATGTTCTACTGGGCTAAATAAAGTGATTGAGGATGTGTTTTCGGAATTTGGGGACAGTTATAGAGACACCAGTGTTGTACATTGAGAGCAGTGCGCTTGGCGTCATTACCCTGTTAAAAAATTAAGTCGTCTCCAATATCCAAAAATTTCGTGCGGATAATTTAAAACTTCTCTTTAAAATATTTAAATAGAGCTCATGATTCACAATGCCATCAAAAAATACCAATTTACCTAATTTTGTAGCCAATTTACACCCCCCTCCCGCAAGAACACTTCCACCTCTATGTTTTATTGATACAACTAGATTCTTGGGATTATATATAAGTTTCAGAAAATACAAAATTGACAGCAAATTGATTGGGATAGTAGATAATTCAACATTTATGGTTCCGATGGGGCTATAATAACTTGTAAATGAAAAAATAAGGAGTTTAATCCCATGAATTTATGTGGAACAAGAGCTCCTCCACCTCCATGCTGCAGTATTGAAGTGAAAGTGTTCTGGCGTTAGATTATCCGCACGAAATTTTGGGATTTTGGGAACGACAATTTTTTAAAAGGGGAAAGACCCCAAAGGGCATGCTCTCAATTCCCCAATGGTGTCTATAACTGTACCCAAATTCTTCCACCTCCTCAATCTTTTTTTTTGGGTAAAAAAATTTGGGAGATTTTGATGTAAAAAATAAAAACATAAAATAAAAAAAAAATGTGGTAAAACAAAACCACAGGAGAATGGGGGAAAAAAATCGATGCAAAAAATCCAAAAACTGATTAAATCTATCCAAGATGAAAAAAGTTGTTGGGGACATAAAAAGATATCATACTAAGTACTAAATTAAAAAGAAATACAATATTTAAAGCTAAAGTTGAAAATTGGTACAAACTTTTGGCGTAATTTTTAGTATTTTTGATTATTAATTTTTAAAAATAGTTATGCTTTTTTAAAAATTAATTTTCCATTTTTTAAAGAACAAGTTAAGATATCACAAAAATTACAATTCAATATATTAATTTTATTAGTCGAAAAATAAATTTCTTAAGAAATTGAAGTGTACAAATTTTTGTGGTCCACTGTATAATTTTCTGTGCGTGTATATATGACTAACCCAAACGGCTGGATCGATTTAGATATTTTTTTGGGGTGGGTTCAAAAATTCGAGAGGGCTTAGATTCAGAACTGGCTGATATCGCAATTTAAATTAAAATAAAAAAATTATGTGGGCGTGTGATTGTTCATAAAAAGATCATGGGCAATATTCTTGAGGCCACTATTTTGAGCGGCGAACTTCAAGGTGAAGTTTTACTTATACCACGATTGATTGATTGATTATTAACGTCGTACTGTTTAGCTACATGAGGACATTTGGCGATGGACCACGTAATTTTGAACCATGGTCAAGTGACGTGGGCGACGCCTGAGCTGGCACCCCTCTCCTAACTACCACACCACACCAACGGGAGGACGTTTCAGCTCTCGACAGATTAAACTTGCATCGCTGCCCTACACGGCGGGTTCTTAGTGGTACTGGACTCGAATTCGTGACAAGGCAAGCCACGATCCGATACCTATACCACTCGGCTACCGCGGCCACTGTACTTATACCACAAATCCCAATGATTCTTTCAGACTCACCTACCATTCAAATGTTTGCAATTCCAATTCGCTTGGCATTTGCTATGACTATTAATAAGTCACAAGGTCAAACAATAACAATTTGTGGCTTAGATTTAGAAAACTCTTGCTTTTCGAACGGCCAATTTTATGTTGCATGTCCGAGGTTTGGCAAAACCATTACATTTATTCAATTCCTACATACATACTATTAGGGGTCACACTCTCTATTCATTTATTTATTTATCTTGGTGGAATTTTCAATCGGTCATAAAATACATTTTAAAGCGCTCAATTGAGCTGAAGTTTTATATACATGATTATTTTGGATGACAATACAATATAATTTAGTTATAATTATTAAAAAAATTAATTGATTAAAACTAATTATTTAAAGAATTACACATACACAGCCACGTTGGCGACTTAGCGACCATTTTAGCGACTTGTGTCAAAACTTGAAAAGGTTTTTTTTCTCACGTGCATTCAGTTGAACTGAAATTTTATATACACATGATTGTTTTGGATAACAATATGATACTTTAACGATAATTAATAAAAATTAATTACCACTTAATGTTGTGATTGTGTCATATGTATATACATAATTATATTAATTGTAACTATTGAATAAAAAGTAGCTGAAATAAAATTTTTCTTTGTTGATCGAAGTAGGAATTGACTTAAATTTTTTTTATATATTTCTTGTTTGCTTATACCCCTCAAGAATTAACCAAAAACATTGTACATTCAGTAGCATTACGATAAATTTATTTTTTGTGCATTAAAAAGTGTACCTGTTATGAAAATGTCTCGAGTTTTATCTTTTTTATCCTTTAATCAAAACAAGTTTGTTTTTATTCAGAATAGCTTCTATATTGAACTTAATACTCATAGTAAATATATACTCACACGCAATCCATTGGTTTAATTATGGTAACTGTACATGTGTTATGATGTCAGGTATTGTAATAACTTTCTTTATAAAAAATTTCATCAAAACGGTCCAGATTGCTACAACTGATTCAAAAAGGTTTGTATTGTTCGGATTTAAGAGGTGTGTACAGGACAACGTCTGTCGGGACCACTAGTTTGGGTATAATTTACTTTCAAGTTTTATAATTGGGTAAAGATGTTTCAGTATTATGGAAAAAAATTCGTCGAAAAGATTTTAAAACTAAAAAAAAAATCTTATTTTATACATACACTTTTAAATCAAGTGCATTTTGCATACCTATGCGCATTATTATTGTTAACAAATATGTACTTTTTAGAAGAAAGTTTCTTTTTAAAGAGCAAAAATTGGCAACGGTGAAGCGCAAAAACTGATTAGCTGGAAACAAATGATTGTAATTATCCTCTGACTATGACGTCGTATGTTGAGAGGATTCGACATTGGGGAAATTCAGCAATTCTAATCATTCTCAAGTAATAATTTCTCCTGGTATATTCACCTACAACATTAATTCTGTGTTAAATAAAGAAACCACACTAATATTTTTATCGCTTTTCGCTCACGCAATTTCCTTTAGGAAATTTTAATTTACAAAATGATTTTAATTTCGTAATTGTCTAAACACATTTCTGTCAGCATATTTGGTTCTACTTGAGGTATTCAAAATTAAGGAATCCTATTAACCCTTTATCTACCAACAGTACTTATAAGTACCACTTACTTTAAAATTACATAGAATAACCATTTTTACGAATACTCTAACGATACTTATCAGGAATATTCTTTAAAATCTATTCTTCCAAGATATATGGCAGCACGGGTTCTATTATGAGTATTTTAGCGGGGAAGGCGAAAGTTTTCCACAAACACTTGCGTTTTCAGCTGAATTTTTCAGCGGATTGCGAAGATTGTCATTTTGTTCCAAAAAATGTTAATATCGGTAAGTGTCTTAGTTTTTTTGTATGTTAATGAAGACCTTAGAAACTGATTTGACTATTTATTTTAAGTGAACGACGAGTCTATCGTCCGCTTACTCTGAAAAAAAAATTTCCATCACATCGGATGTCTCCGAAGCAGTCACCGTAACTATACTCCCTTGCTCCTTCCAGTCCACTAATCAGGAAGTTCCCTCTCAATACAAGCCTTCCCACTTCAAGGCCCAAATATATTTCGATATGGGATGGAGGAACGTTTCACGTTCCTTTTCCCAAAGATGTCAAGCTTTCTTTTCTTAAAGACACGATTTGGTTTAATAAGAGCCACTATCGTAGACAACCATTTACACCTCATGGACCCCCAAATTATTTTTTTGCTGACGTAGACCCCTTGCAGGTCGTCGTAGACCCTGGGGTTCTATATAGACCACTTTGGGAATCATTGGTCTAGATGAAGCGGAAGATGGTTACTTATTTATAGACCAGGGTAATGGTGATGTTGAAAATTGCACTAGAATTCAACTATGTGTCTAAAGATATAACGAAAAACGAAAGTGTCGAACTTTTCATGTTATTCAAAAATGAAAGTTCACAAGGTATGTCATCAATGTAGAAACCAATTGGTACTTAGGTATTATCGCAACCTTATTGGCGACATTATACGGAACGAAGCTCGTACGACACGCAGGAAATCGGGGTTGCCTACTTGGCGAGTTATTAATTGAATTGGCGATAATACGTAAGTGCCATCTAATTTTTGAAGTTAACTTCTTATGGCACGGTAGGGAGAAATTTCCGTTACGCGTTACGCGTTACCAGTTACGGTTACGGATGAACATAAGGTAGAAATGAATTAAGTTCTGAATTTTCCCCACGTTATAAGAAACGCCATCTAATTCATACTATCTATCTCAGACAAAAAATAATTACAGAATTTCTTACGATTTTTTAAAAAATGAGTCAAAATTGATACGCTTTTATAAAAATGGTTTCTAAATCATTCCCTTTCAGTTTCCTTTCGCGTTAATGAATTTATATTTTATCCTAAGCAAGTTCATGCTTTTCTTTTAGAATCAGTCATTAAAAAAAAGCCGAAATCTTTTTTTTTACAATTTTTCAAAAAGTACTCAAAACTTTAATTAAATATTTAATAACTTCACTATTTATAAAAATAATCTAACGAAACTTTTTTTCCATATGTAGAATAATATTATCCGTAAGCTGTTCAAAGATTGAAAAAATGGAATAAAAATTACGGCTTTTAAAATTTCTTTTGTGTTTTTCGTCCATTAGCCATTTTAAGAGTATTTTTTACTAAAGTATTGTTCTTACATTTTTTTGGTTAAAAATTACCGTTGTTTGCAATCGGTGTGTGAAATATCAAACCATTAACTTTAAAACTATGCCTTCAAAAAATAAAAAGTTTAATACAAAGCGCAATTTTACGAAAAGCCAAGAGTTGGCAACGAAACCCAGTTGCGCGCCTAATTTGCAACCTTCTTTATTTGAGGGAGTCAGTGAATGTTTGTTTTGTTTTTACGTTACCTAGAAGTTAAATTATAATCTATTTTATAAATTAAAAAAAATAGGAAGCGAGTCTTTAATCTACCGGAAGTAGGCATTTAAATGGTTCAAAATCAGTCAAAAATTAATTTAATGAGAGTTTGTTGGATATATAGTTTTTTAAAATTCTTTTAAGGAAACAATAAAAACAATTTATTGTTTTAAAATTTAGTGGCAACACAACATTTCTTCCAATAGTTTGGCAATAAAAGATTGTGTTTGCAAAATTTTCAATCGAATGGAATTTCTAAATCCAGTTTAAGAAATGAGTTTTTAAATCATGTATATGCTTCGGTGTAATTAATTTGATAGTTGTGAAAGTGTTATATAGTGCTTCATTAATTTGTATTTTAAGGCTACATTGGACAATAAAAAAATTTTTTAAAATTTTTTACAAACATGCCCCAAATTGTTACTGGCTCTATGTAACTTAGAACTAAAACCGTATAAAAAATGAGTAGTTTTTAAGAAATTTCAAAACGTTCCATGCGTTTTGATTTTTTTAAATTTCATATTTTCTCCTGATTTAACTTCTTTAAGCAATTCTTTACAAATGTATGCATAAATCTAAAATTTTATGAACTAAATGAAGTCATGCGTCAAGCGAATCAACAATTTTCTTCTATACTTACAAAAATTGGAAACGGCGAACAACGAAAAAATGGAAATAACTTTGAGTCCCCTTTTTTTTTGTTGTAAGAAGCTGGGCGATGTCCTCAAGGTATACATTATTCAAATAAAAAATTTAATAATATAATAATAATATATATATATAAAAAGCTATGAGGACAAATTTCAACTGAAAAGATATATATTGGTTGTACTTCAAAAGAAAGAAACTTCGTGTTCCCCAAAAATTACACATAAGATGTCATTTTTTATAAAAAATGGAGCCTTATCAAACGTTTATGTAAAAAATATTTTTTACATGATTACTAAAATATTGATGTGGCAGATGGATTGGCAAATGGTGCAGTTGGAAAGCTAGTTCATGTAAAAACAAATTATGAAGGATTAGTTAAAACAAATGGCGAGTTTCGAACCTCAAATAAAAAAATTAAGACGAAAAGCGGGGTTACGCGGCAAAAATTAAGCGTAGAATGGCTGTACCAATTACTGAGATCTTCCAATATTCCACTCAACAATAAAAAAACAATATTTGTTAAGGTACCACGTTCCGTTGGTGGTAGTGCTCAAAAATTTATAAATCTAAAGGGAACACATACCAAAAATTTGCTTAAAAACGACGACGTCACCCCCAATCATTATTAAGGGCTTTACCGGTAACAGTATAAGGATTTATATTAACAAAAATAAAAAAAAATTTTTAAAATTACGAAAATCCCCTAAAATTGCAAGGGGTATTTAAACGACTTTCATTGAACAAACTACAAACTATAATAAAGATTTATTAATTTTAAAAAAACAAGGCTTATCGATTTTTCTTTTAAATTAAAAACTTAAGCTCCCGCGTAGACTTTCAAAAATTTAGTAAAAAAAATTCAAAATTTTGTTTTATCAAAACTTGGTAAATAAAAAAATATATTATTCCCAATTTTTTAAATGATTGTAAAATATAAACACCAAATACGAGAGGGAGGTTGATAACAAAATTTGGATGCCCAAATTTTAATCCCTCCATGGATTGTTCTGTCATCAACCGAATTTATTACTACAATCTTCTGGGTTTTTGCGGGGAAGCGTAAAAGATAATGGACAAAAATTATAATTGAGCGTATATATTCCGAACAAAAAATTTGACATTATCATTCCTTCATCGAAAATTACCATACACATCAGGGGTTCTGTTTTTTTAAAAAAATTATGACAAAATACCTATGATTGTAAGTGGGTTTTAATGTCAATTTTGCTTTGGAAAAATTTTACAATTTATTGAATTTTTTTAAAAAAATTTTTAATTTTCCCCACAAAACAAAGAATAATTAACGACAAAATCAAATACACACGATCGGTCTTTTCGAGATACTTAAATATATTATGAAAACCAATTTTTATTTTGTTATCCCAAACCTTTGATAAAAAGTAAGAAAATGAAACCCCCATAACATAATGGAAATAAATAATAATGATGATACTTTTCTTAAATACATACAAAAAATATTTTTAGTATTAAAATTGAAAAAGAAATTTTTTTTATTTTATACCTTTTTCCATCCTAATTATTTTTTAAATACAGTTTGAAATAATAATGATAATAATTAGTTTGTTAATTATATATAAGATTACTCTTTAAAATAAAATTTAATTATACAATTCAATACATACAAATCAAAGAAGTTAACTTCTGACGTGTGTTCACACTGATACACGCACACATTTTTTTTATGCTCGCCTTTTCTTTATTTTTAAAGCTATCAGTTTTATATCTGGTGCACCTGTAAAAATCGATCTTATTTTTTTGTGTTTAAAGTGTGCGTCATACAACCCCGAAATATATAGTAATCAGAATACTTTTATGCGTCTTAAAAATATTTATTTAAAAAGAATATCTGAACATATTATACATAGTATACAAAACAACAAAAGTGGCGAACACATTATGTGATTACAAACATGATTCCACGGAATATGCACTGTTTGAAAATTCTAGGAAAGACTGAGATTAATACATAATAGCGTCTCTGAAAGCTAACCACAATCACAATAAAAATAAATAACTTCATATCTATGTAAAAGGCAGTGTGCACAAGCTGTTCATTCGGTTGTAATTTTCAAACAGTAAAATATGTACAGAAAAATCACAATTTAGGTGTACGAAAGCCCTTCAGTTAAACTTTCTCTTAGATCTCTTGTGTGATAAATCCCGAGTGGAAAATATCCGTAAGGCCTCGTTTAAATGAATATGACAGTGGACAAATAGTCCAATTACTTTGAATTGGGTAAAGTGTCTTTCAATTTGCCGCGAAAGCTAGTGTGTAAAAGAAGCATTGTTTCGTTACGGAAAAGGTACGTGGGAATGGAAACGCTTCCGAAAGGATGCTGGTAGTCATAGAAGGAGCACTATACCCCCAAAGGATTTATCTCTAATAGCACAAAAGAACGCACACCTCCAGTGGCGTAACGTACACCACAACCCCAGCGATGCCGGGGGGCTGATTCTAGGAGGATCCGAAGCCTGACTGACGCCAAACCCAACTGATGCCCTTTGTAAGATCCGGCTTGTGACCCAAAACCTGATTTTGCAGGGGGCGCCCTAATACTCTCCGTTACGTCACTGCACACCTCACTCCAGGTCAGATAAGTTCAGAGCTTGGAACAGCAAACGGCATTCATGTATCTTCTGTACAATTGAACCAAGCGGGATTTTTTGGAAGGGGGAACCGGGTTTGAGAAAGGGAAATCCAAACTATGCTGTTATCGGAAATGAAACACTGGCGTAAAGAACAAGCTTGTTGGAATCCTCGAAGGCAGTCCACAGTCCTGATCTCCGACGATTCGTCATGAAGAGTGATTCTGGACACACATTACAGAGAAAGCAAATCACGTTTTACTTCTCTTTACGTCTCTGAACGAATTTAAGGGTACACACCCATTGCCACAACGAGAGTGTATACTGAAATAACTTTCCATATTTCACCATAATGTTATGAGATTAGATGTTTACACAATACACATTTCAAAGAAAGATAGAACATAATTTTTTTCAGCAGATCCTATAAATATAAACCTTTTTACCCCCTCACCTCCTCAAAATGCGTTTACTTCAAGTTCGTAACCACTAAAGGTCTGAAATATCAATGGTACATTAAAAAATGACGTACTTCTCACCATAAACAGACAGTTTTATAAAAAATGTTTTTTTTTTCGAAGTGGAAATTTTAAGTATCACTGGTTTCATAGTACTTAACTTTGATGGCACAGATCATGCTGTCACCGTATAAATCAGAACAATCTGTTGTTTTGGTGTCGTATAACACACCACTTCCGTTGTTACTCTTGGGTTTATTCGTTTTTTCACTTGGCTGAAGGCGTGCTGAGAAAAATACTTTTTCCAAGGCCATGAAAGGAGATTCGAAAAGTAGGCTTAACACGTAGGCACACATGAAAGCGCAGACAACGTTGCCGAAGTACATAAACACCTATAAAAGAAAATTTAAAAGGTTGGTTTTGTTGCAGGGCAACTTTTGGGTCCCCGATGAATTAAAAAACCCTTTCTTTTCCCTGCAAGTAGTAGTGAATGATTCTACTTTCTCATTTTCAATAAGCATGCATAGAATTGGCTAAGCCTACTGCAAACTTAAAATTATACATATTTATGTTTATATTTTCTATATATTTCCGTTTTATACATCCGTTTATATTTTTAATATTTCTCCGTTTCTCCCTAAGATAAATGGATGTTTAAAAAGACTTTTGGGATCTTCAAATTTGGATGAAAATAAAAGCTATTTTTTTTCAAAATTTTTTTTCCTTTTACGTTTTTTAAAATTTTTTAAAACAATAGTGGACATTGGTATGTTTGGGAAAACTTAAAAGAATAAAATAAAAAAAATTCTTTTTTGTGTGCAGAGTTCGCTGTGATCTTTTCTGAAAAATCGCATTGGTTAAAAAAGGGGGTATTTTCACTCAAAAAGAAAAGAGATAATGAAATTTTGATTACCTTTAAAAAGTAAATGATTCAATCTAAAAAGGGTTGGTCACATGATTGGTACAAAACCCCAGGTTAAACATATCTTCTAAAGCAGACCAGGTTACAGTTGCCATAGTAATACAAAAATTGATGGTTTGAAATTAAAATTTTTTTCTCCCCCTTCGCTTGAAAAAAGTAATGCAGTCTCGGATCTTTAGGAAAAAACTTTGGGATGGGGACATCACTGATTAAACGATTCAAACCCTGGGAAATATTTTACTTGGCCAAAGTGGCGTTTTTACAAAAAATTGAAGAAAACCCCGCCCAACCCGCGAAAAGGCCGTCCTCCCCAGAAGTAGGAACGTTTTACGAATACCTATCTGGCAGATATGCACCTGATATACGTTGGCGCGAAAATGCACGGGGGGGGAAAAAAGATGGATCACGAAAGGTACCCACGGCTCCGGGTCACCGGATTTTTTTAAAAATTTTTTGTAATTTGCGCAGGTCATTTCGGTGTCAGTTTCCTCAAAGCCCATCGGAATTAAAAATTAGGGTATTTTGTTCCAAAAGAAATGAAATGTGGCGCCCCCTGCGCATGCCCGAATTCTGATAGAATGAAAAGGGGAGAAAAAATAAATGCCAGTCCACTAAAACTGTTCGTGATTGTGCGGAATAAAAGGGGGAATTAACTATCGACTAAAAAAACCATAAATAGGGCACCTTTTTTTACCAAAAAAGGTTTTTTGGGTAAGACTCTGGGTCCTGCTTAAAGGTTGAAGGGCCCCAACACAAGGTAATAGGCATTGTGAGGGACGAGGAACTCAAATTCCCAACATGGATGATAATGTGTTGGATAATGTTCAAAAGAATTCAAGTACCAGCGTACGAACCATGGCTGCTGCCGTATGAGGATCTCGGAGTTCTGTTCATCATGTCTTGCAACGTGATGATTTACACGCATACCATTTTCAAAGAGTACTGCCACAGCACATTTAATAACTTTGACCAATAAATAATTCAGATGATCTCAGTCTTGTGCCTGTTCGTTTCTTGTACCTGCTTTTCTACTTTCCCATGACGTTTTCGCCCATGGGGTGCTATGTAAATCTGAATCTTTTTATGATGTTCCCTGCCTCTACTTAAAGTATGTTCTTATAAACCTGAGTCATCCTGCATATTTTATATAAAAATTTTGTATTCCATATAATATTTTGATATCTTAAAACTATTTAAAATATTCAAAACAAGATTTCTTTTCTAACTAAAATCACATCATAAATATCAAAATATAGTTCAACAACGTATTTTTATATATCTAGTTTTTTTCGAGAGATCATGCATGAGATACAGAAATTTTCATTAACCCCTTAAGCGGTTTATCAGTGCAACATAAGGGACTACCGAAAATTGACTATAATTGGTTTGCCCGTACACTGTACGAGAAGTGATATTTTCTTTCTTTTTTTTATACGCGCTTATTTTTTATTCTTATGACAGTGTTTCTCAAACTGTGGGACGCGACCCTCTGGGGGCGTGATAATATTACATGAGGGCGCGAGTATATCGAAAAGTCGAAAAAAAAAAAGATTATTTAAAAAAATTACCGTAAAATCCGGCGTATAACGCGCACTTTTAACACAAAAAACAAGGACAAAATTTAAGGGTGCGCGTTATACGCCGGGTATAAAAAATGCTAGCTTTAAAAATAAAAAAATAAAAGATGAGGATAAAAAAATTAGACTTCTACTTAGATCGGAATACTGTTTATTTAAAAGAAATGACGTCTTAATGAACTTAAAAGGGTTGTAGTTCTAGAAGTATACTATTTTTTTCAAAAACCTAAGATAATACCTCGAATAAACAATTTCAAAACATAATAACATTGTGTAGGTACATTTTAAGTTCCTTCGTAAAAAAGGGGGTGCGCGTTATACGCCGGATTTTATGGTATTAATTTGCTAAAAGGAAGCAACACAAAATACATTCTGACATAATAAAAAATAAAATACACATTAACACTGATATAATGCACTTATAAATGAATCAGTATACTGCACAATGTATTTCATAATCCATTTGGAACAATATTAAGTTAAGAATAAGTTTAATAATAACCAGTAAAACTTTATGGGCATGACATAAAATTATATTCAGAATTTAATACTTACCTTGATATTTTATACGGTTTATAATTACAGTCGTATATTGTAGATTTAGCGTCAAAGTATATTATTATTGATTTCAATACATTGTTATTGTATGATAGAGGGGGCGCAATGAAAATTATGATTGAAAATTGGGTCGCAAGTGTAGGAAGTTTGAGAAGCACTGTCTTATGGTGTATTATTTTAATATTTTGAAGGTGATGCAGTTTGTCTTTGGTACTTTTCGTCCGGCATTTTTTTTTATGAAGGTGGAAATTAGTATAGTGTTAAGTAATAAACAAAAAAAAATGTACCTTTTTTGAAGCATTTTGGGTAAAGAAAATGACCGCGCTTATAAGGGATTAAGCTGAAAGTACTATAATAACACAACATTAGTGTTCATTATAGTTTAAGTTGGCAATTATGGTCCCGCCTTATCTCAAAAAATTAACTGTAATTTATTTAACGATTCATATTCACTAAAATTTATTGAATATCTTACAAAAAATTTCAATTTAAGAGAATCCTCATACAAATAATTAGTATAAATTGGGAGATCTTAATATACACTTTTTTAAAAGGACACATTTATGAAAATACTTCTTACCAGTGTTCTATGATCCGCTCTGATTAATGTGCGTGTGCTTCCTATGTAAACAAACTGTATAATTGGGTGTACGAGATACGTCATGTAAGTCAAACGGCCCAGTGGCACAAAAGCTTCCCAACTCAATACAGTAGCAGCGATGCCTGTAAAGAACATAAATGACAATTCTACATTATTAATTTCATTCATTTTTGGTGTGTTTAATTTAAATAATTTAATGTTTTAAAAGTTTTTTAAAAAATAATAATATTTTTTTTTGAATGAAAAGGCTGTTGAATACACATCAGATTTAAAACTAAAAAGGGTGTTCCAGAGGAAAATTTCTTCTATTTTTCTTAAATAAAAACATTACTACAAAAAAAAAAAAACCCACCATGACATTACAAACCACACCTTGCATTATTTTTCTGCATAGTCTTTACAAACACATTGACACATTTATCGTAGCGTGCAATCAATTTGAAGAAAACACAGGTAAAACCCGGTGGCCCGCGATGCAAGGAATTGTCGTATAGCCTGCATCCTCTCAGCGTTGTTTTGGTAGTTATGTCCCGAGAATGCGTTTTACAATACAGGGAACAGGAAAAAAACCGATGGGGTAATGTTGCTTTTATTCGTGAATGTGTATGGATGACCAATCCGATCTTAATCTTCCTCACTCTGTCATACTTTCCTAAGCATACAACACTAGCGACCAATCATTCAACGAGACATGGCATCTTCACCATACATGGTCTGTAGGCGTTGATAGATGACTCATTAGTCCCCTGGAGTCCATTCATACCAGATATCACCACGCACTTCCAATGGCCACCCTACTGTCAGCACATCTGCTTGCTATCGTGATTTGCACTCAAATAAACTCTGGCACGCCGGCCTACCGCTGCTCTCTCTTCTTCGACGCTCTGTGTGCGTCATCCCTCCTACGTTAATGCTCCTTCCATCGGTGATCTAGCAACGAATGTGGTTTCTTATAGTGGTTTATTTTATTCACTTGGTGTACTATATTCCCTTTTGATTGAAGATAAATAAAATGAAATCCATTTAAGGAAAAAAAAATTCAAATTTAGCTTGATTTTAGTCCATCAAAAAAACTTATAAAACAATCGACGTTTTTTTTGAAAAGTTTCTAACTTGAATCTATATCTTTGGAGAAAATAGCTTAAAGTAAAGAGTATAGGTTTTAGAAATATATTAAAAATATCAAGCAGAAAAATATCTGTAGCAAAATTTAAGTTTCTTCATATAATTTCTGTCATTGCTAGATCTGCAAATGGTAACTGTTAAAAACCACTGGAAAAAGGAATCGTAGAAATTTTCTTAAAATACCATATAAATATTTCTTACCTCCATTTCCTGTTACACAAGCAAATGTGACCCGGCAACTAAGGACCACACGAATTTGTTGGTGCAAGTGTACAGAGTTGAAACAACTATGCCCGGAACATTGCCTTGATTCCAGTCGTACACTCCATACAGCACCGTCAAAGACAACACGAATGCAAGTAACCATCCAATTAAATTCACTGTCTAGAAAAAAAATTGTTTTGTTTTAGATAATTGCTTGGTAAATTAATTTTTCGAACAATTATATATTCAAACCGAAAGTGGAATTATTACATAATTAATAGTTTCAATCAATTAAATTTTTATTAATGGGTTTGATTCATGAAGTCACATGACAAAAACAAACACGTGTTTTCCATTGTTCCAAACTTAAACAAATTTGTACTTGTTCTTTTTGTAAAACTCGAAAAAATTTCAAATTTCATATTTGGTTAAAGATGTTTAAATGATAGGGAAGAAAATTTCTTCAAAAGTTTTTTTTTAATTTAAAAAAAAAGTTGTATTTTATGTTTTCTTTTAAAAAAAAAAATGAAAATTTTATACATATGAAAGAAATTTTCCCAAAGAAAAAAACTTGAAACCCCGGGACAAAGGCGTTAGTTGGAAACACAAGATAGTTTTTATCGTGTGACTATGAAGTCACATGATTTTTTTAATTGAATGGCTAAAATCACTTTTTTTCACTATCATGGCTATGACGTCACATGAATAAATATTACTAACACCTAGCCAGTATAAATGTAAGAAAATACATTTTTTTAAGGTGACACGGTACGATTCAATTGAAAAAATCGGTCAAAAAATCAAATCTAACTTTTTTACCATAAATTATTCTTTTTATACTTTTCTATAACCTCGCAGAATTTGAAAGCTCTAAACTTAAAAAACACAAATTTGATAGTTTTTTATGTTCGTTTTTATTCACATCCCTAAGGCAAATCTAAACTTTAAACTTACTTATCTCAAAGATAAAATAACTAGTTTGTCTTCATTTAAAATGCTAAGGAATTTTTTTTTGTGCCTAATATGCTTTGAATTTTTTTTGTGTTCTAATAGTACATGTAACAAAAAATTGGTATGGATTTTAATCAAAGCAATACTTTTTTTTTTAAAAAAAATTGAACCAAATTTATACTTTTTTTAAAGGTTTTAATAACATTTGAAAAAAAAAAATGTTGCAAAATAAAAGATGCTATAACAAAACCCATACCAATTTTTTTTATAATGGTTTTACAAATATAAATCAAATTTATGCGTGTAGTAAATTTTTTTTAGGAGGGTAGCATTTTAAAATCATTTCACAAATTTTAAGTTTTTCTTAAAAAATTTTTAAAAGGGTAGCGTTTTATGAAATTTTGAGCACAAAATCTGTTTTACATAGTATACACACACAGGAGGACACCAAAAAAATTTTTTAAAAATCCTTAAATTAAACATTTTTACTTAAATCGTACCATGTCCCTTTAAATCATAATGGGGTATAGTTAGACAGAGGAATATTTCAGATGAACTTCCTCACATTTTGAAGAAGTTTACCATAAGTTCATCATTCAGCAGCCCCCAAAACCTTTTAAGACACTTTTTTGATGAAATAGCGTTAGGGAACAAACAAAATCCAATTTTAGGGAAATATGCATTTCTATACTGTAAATCAGAGATGGACATTATATCAATCGCGATCAACCGGTGAACCACCAAGACATTTTGAGGTGACCACCTTTACTAAGCCCGAGGAATATTAAAAAACCATGGAACATCGACACCAGCAGACGGGAGAATCGGCTTTTAATCGAACGATTGTGTTTCTTACAAATGATTCATAATGTTAAGATCCAACGTGTACCTTCACGGGAAGCCTTTGGCGTTTTTAAATTGCCCCGTGGGGAAAACGCGATCACTGGGGCGACGGTGGAAATGAATTTTCTCCACACCCCGCTGGGGAAGGGGGTAAATGTTGATGATTACCCCCCTGGCGCGGGAATCCCTTTGAGACGTCATGCCGCACCCCCCTTTATGGAAATTTGGGGGGGAACGTTTTAACCCCCCGATGGTGTGGGAATCGGCGTAACAAATTTAAGTACCTCTTTGGGTTTTAATTAAATTTGGTTTACGCGTTTATCTCGTTGCATTGAAATACGTCCACGCTTTCCTTAGCAGTCATTCAGAGTTGTTCAAGCATTTAAATTGACAACTTTCTGTTACTTGTGTTTTTGTAGTAAAATATGGTAATCTATTATATTTTAAGAGGTATACAATGTCGAAAACAAGTGTATAGAAATAAAACATGCAATTTTAATAAGAATGACCACATCTACGCCACTGGGTGGACCGCAACACCTTAAAAACATTAGAAGTAGCCCATACCTTGGAAAAATCCACCCTGCTGTAAATCAATATAAAAATAAATTCACATGGATTTATGGTATATAACTCCAAAAGAAATATTGATAAAGTCTAAAAGAGCACGTGTTTTTGAATGGCTAAATTCATGACGGTTATATGATTAACGCAATCATGTGCTCTCCATTGAATTCAAAACTGATATCAGATTGCTATTCTCCTGGTAAAGTTTAGGTAAAATTTAAAATATGATAACTGCGTAATGATGCTCAAGTAATTTTTTGCTCAAAAAGGTTTTTTAATATATTAAAAAAATTTTTTTCTTTTATTTTTGGAAAAGTGTTTTCTTTTTTTATCAAGTTTTTTGTTTATTATTTTTGAGCGAATATCACATAAAAAATTCAGTAAAAAAACAAAAGTTGGCAACAGCGAAGCACACAAACTGATTAACCGAAAACGTAATTGCAGTTATTATGGGGAAATCACTAGGGGTTCCGTTATCAATCTGATACATTGTTAAGAAAAAATTCATTAAGAATTTTAGCCGCTTCCCTTCTTCTGTGACGTTTATCCCCATCGATAAAATTTGTAAAAATGAAATGAGAGAATTATAGAGAATTCATTCAAATCTCTCAAGAAATGTAAAATACTTACCAAGGGTATGTGCAGCTTTTCTTATTACTAGTAAATAACCGACTGTTAAGCCCACGCAATATGTTGAACAATGCAGATATGTCCTAAAGTAACCTCTTTCGATGTAGTAGCTGATGTCTCTACAATGATATAAAGGGAAAATATTTGGTGTATTTTTTACATGCTACTGATAGCAATAACATCAAGAGAACAATAACAAAAAGAAAACCCCGACTTTGATGTTAAGCTTTTAAAACAAACTTAACATAGAATAAATCTTAATGATAAAACAGTAGTCAGCACGTCTAATTTATTACAAAGTTTATTCATCTAACTTAAAATTCGTGGCCGCTGTAGCTGATCAGTGTCGTGAACTCGTGTCCGGTGTTGTTCCTATCGGGTCGTGCGTTCTCTAGCCCTAGTGCCTCTTAAAAGGCCCTCCGTGTAGAAGGGCGTTAAATCTCACGAGGTTCAAAGTCGTGGGTTATTAAGTGCGTATGTTGGAGAAATGAGTACCAATTTGGGATTGTCCTTGTCACTTGATCTTAATTCAAAATTAGAGATCCTATCGCTTATAAACTTTAGTGTACGAGGGTAAGGTGAAAAGTGGCGGTTCCAATCAGCAAAAATTTATGCTATGTGTTGTCTATCGGGTTCATGTGCTATCAGTTCGTATAGAAAGTTTCATTTTGTTCTCTCAAGCAATTTGCTTAACAAATTTTTACAGTACACGTCTAGCTTGTTTTTCGTTAAAATGGATAAACTTGAATATTATGCAGTCACAAAATTCTTGGTTTTGGATGGATTCACCCCTAAGGAAAAATATCCGAAGTTGACAAAAGTTAACGAGGATTCCGTTCCTTCCATGTCAACCGTCAAAAAGTTGGCAGCTGAATTTAAACATGGTTGCACATCCCTCGAAGATGACCCTCGTGAGGGAAGGCCAAAAAACGCAACCACGCCGAAAACCATCGAAAAGTACATGATATCGTGAGGTCGTATCACACGTATGTTTTTCATGCAATTTTTTCGTCCAATTTTTGGCCAACTGAAGGGAAGGGTTGCCGTAAACAAAACGACATGCTCTGACGTCAGCCGCGCTCTATCTTCACACTGAAAAATTACTCGCCGATTTTTCTACTTCGGAAAACGAACATCCAAAATTATTTCTTTCATTTCGCTTGCACTTTTGTTGATGGGTGTAAACAAAAAAGAGCACCATTCTATTTAAAATATTATACGCCGTTAAAATATTATACACTATTAAAATATTATACGGCATATCTGAAAAACTAGATGAAACCGAAGCTGCCATCTTGTTTATGACGTAGGCTGGAATTTCTTCCCCATTGGCTGGAATTTCAAGCAATTTTTATTTGGAACAACCTTTTGAGCTCGCTAGCAAAAAATTGTTCTAAAGCGGTTGCTATGGCAACTGAGTAAAAATTGCACGAATTGGAAGAAAAATTGCTTGAAACGTGTACGTGTGATACAGCCTTTAGACGATAAGCGAGTGAAAGTAAATGAGGCAGCTGAGGCTATGGGGATATTGAAAAAAGGGTACGAAACATGCTCAAAGAATTCGGGGTGCGAAAACTTTGAGCAAGATGGGTGCCGTATTTGCTGAATGCCGATCAAAAGCAAATGCACCACAAACGATTTTTGCTGCAATGCTTGAACCCCGATTCAAAAGAAATCCACCCGATTTTGTGTGGCGATTTGTCATCATGGATGAAAATTGATGAGAGGCCCTTAGAAGAATATTTTCACAGGCCTTCCAGACTCTCCTTTCCTAGAAGGAATACTGATGTTGGAGAACCACTGTTAGAACCACCAGGTGTGATGAAGTCAGTGGCGCACACAAAGGGGTCCACGTGTCCGGAGCCCCCCTCCATAGCCCAAGATTTCTTTTTCGATTGATTATACTCTTATTATATAGTACGTAAAACTTAATTAAGTATTTGATATTAATAATTTATTTTATTAATTAAGGCTAATTGTTTGTTAAAAAATTTATTTTTTACTGTTTTTTGGCCTCGGCAATCGATAAAATCAAAAGAAAAAGTTTGGTGGCGTATTAGAGTATGATACGAGAACGGTGAACTTTCGACTCTGGTCCCCTTTCTTTGAAAATTCTTATATGCGCCACTGAGGGAGATTATGTAGAAAAATAAAATTATTTTTTAACTGAAAATTGTAATTTTTCTTTGTCAGGCCGAGAACTTTTCACCTTACCCTCGTAACTTCGAAATGTGACGTTAACAAACAATCAATTAACTAAAACTACATCAAGAATACCAATTTTTTTGTTTAAATTACAAATGACATACGATTACAGTACATTACAACAAGAATACGTTTCAAGCTCTTTTAGAAAAATATAGAAATTTATATTTAAATATTTAATTAGAATTACACATCATAACAGTGCTGCTTATATTTAAAGATAGAGATTATTTATTTACACAGCTTTTCTTGTTTTTGAATTATTTAGATCCTCAACACAGATTCCGTATACTTAGCCTCAAATTTGTGAAATATGAAATAAGTTTTAAAATCAATGTTTGAGGAAAATATCCAAAGAGAATTATGTACTTACTCGGGATTGTTATAAACATAAATGGCTGTAGGATGAAGGTCGTAGTACACATTTAAGACAGCAGAAACAATAATTCCGGAAACAAAGATTGCGCCGTTGATCAGGAACGCAATTTTGGGATTTCTAAATAAACAAATTAATAAATAATGAATTACTGTGGCATGTGTTACATATAAATATTCATTGAAATCAAGAAGTTGGTAGTTATTATTTTGAGCTAGATTATATAAAATATCCCAATTTTTTTCTTTCAAATTTTTTACTGCTTAAGGTATCCGACTACGTTCGGAACCGTGATTTTAAAAAAGCGCATAAATGGATAATTTTCATAATATTTAGTGTCACTTAGATTAGAATACACGTATAAAATTGTTTTAAGGACATTTTGACAAAACAATTTATTTAAATACAATATATATTTCAGCTAAAAATTAACTTAGAATAACCTGATTTCAAAATGTTCTCCTTTTGTGAAAAATGCTTCTATTATAATAAAAGTTTTCCTGTATATAGCTCAGACCTCAGCTTTTGAAAAATTCACATTTTCAGAGTTACAACCCATTGAAATAATTATCGGCGTTTTTTTCTTAAAATGTCTCCCCTCTGTTGTGTGTCGTAAAACATGGATAAACCCACTTTTAAGTTATATATTGTTAAGTTATATAAGTTGAGCCTCTGTACAGAGGTCTAAGCTATATACAGGCAAAATATTATTATAATAGAAGCATTTTTTCCAAAAGGGGCATTTTTAAAGATCATTTCTATATTCATTTTTGTCAAAATATTGTACTTACATAATTTTTATTGTAACTATTCTTAAAAACAATTTTATATACATTTTCTAATCTAAGTGATACTAAATATCTTAAATATTATCCATTTATATGCTTTTGCAAAATCACGGTTCCGAACGTAGTCGGATACCTTAACTGATTGTGATAGAAAAAAAAGGAATCCTGAATTTTCCTACGTTAGCAACCATTACTGCTTTGCACTACGGTTTTTCAATCAAATTATGAATAACGCACAAAATCTAGAACTGATTCTTTTATTTCACGAGTTTGCTGTGTGTTTTTAATGACGAAATGTTAACAATTTTTTTGGAATACTTTGGTAAAACTAGCATCAGATCAGTAAAATTAGAGCTGCAATATAATCCCGATTTTGGAAGATTTGATTAGAATCAAACTCTAAATACATTAAAAAATAATTGATGATTATTATTTTTATTAATTATTAGTTTTCTTTGATTTTATAGTACTGGAAAATGAAATTTGCATGCCGCTTAATAATATAAATACTTAAGCGCTGTCAAAGGTCGAAGCACTTTTTTTAAGTCAAGATATGTTAATCTTATTTTTTTTTAAATGCTAATTAGTAAAAATGCATAAAAATATGTTTAAAATGATAATGGTAAGTTAAAAATATAGAGTAAATCATAATTTGTTTTTGTTTACTGTCCTAACAACAAATAGGATTTTTGACGTAAATTTTCTTTGGGGTTTCCTTTTTTTTATTTTGATTCGATGACAGAAGTTATCAAGAAGAATTTTACTTTGATTTAAATGTAAAAATTAGAATTTTGTGTTTTATTTGCATTAAACAACACAAACTTAAAGCGAATAAAATTAAGATCTGCGTAATAATTTAAAGAATATTAGAAATTTTACAGAAAAAAATATAAATAATTTCAGAGATGAAATCAACGCTGTTTCTCTGCATCACAAATGTGAAATTTAAATATTATTCAATTTTCATTATTTTCTATTGTCCGTTAAAATCCTTCACATATGTAGAAAATGTAAGCTTTTTTTTTCTTTAGAAAAAAAACCCCTTAGGAAAACAGAATTTTCATAGGATGTGGCCAAAGAAACAAATTGTCTGTGGGCACTAACTGTATTTTTCTAAATTTGTTACAAAATTTACAGCCCCTTTTGTGGAAAGGGTTCATATAATCCATTTTTTCCCTCTGTATGTATAAAAGAAAAATGCTGGGTATTTTTTTAAGTAACAAATATTGAAATTTACTCTAAAGTTCAAACACAAATAAAGATTTTCTACACTTCAGATTAAATACGTAGACTTTTTACGTTTAATATTGCTGCTTAAGCTATTCTTTTTCATTAGAATTATCTTGTTTAATTTATGACTTACTAATATTCAAAACGAGCTTATAACTCTTTACCAACTTCATCGTATCAAAGGTCGAAAACTGAGCATAAAAACTCATTAAATTTAAAAAAGTTTCGCTTGACCTGTATTAGATCTTTGAAAATTTTATTGAAATTAAAAATGAAAATTTATATAAAATCAAATCTAACCAAGCAATTATGGAGGTTTAAATATGTCTACATAAATGTATATGACTTACTTTTTTAAAGGAATAAGTACAAAAAAAGACTTAAAAAATTACAAATGTTTGCCCAATTTTTTTATGTACCACATCCTTTTTCCCAAAGCACTGTAGTAAAAGAAATAATATAGTTTTTAAAGAAATTTTCATTTATCGAAAAACATTATCAAAATACTAATAAACATGAATACGACAATTTTTTTGAATATTTATTATTAAATCGATTGTTAAATAATTTTTTAAAAAATATATTCATTAAATATTTTTATGTATTATATTTTAAGAATAATTGAGAAGAAAAAAAATGAAACCGAATATGATTTACAAAATAACTTAATACATTTGATGTAAAAACCTTTCAAACGTAAAATGAAACAATTTTGTTTTTAAAAAATTATTTATTCAATATTCGAATTACTCAATAGAATACCACCATTTTAAATCTCAATCAAATAAAAGTGTTAATACATTTAAAGCTAGAAACACATATCAATTCCTATAACCTAAAAAAATAAGAGCTCTAAAAATTTTAAATTTAAAATGTACTGAACTGAACTCAGTGGCGTAACAGCCCTTGAGGCCCAAAGGGCCCCTCTGTCCTATCTCAGTTTACGTGACCTTAGGGTGTAACCCGTTTTTGGTCAAGAAAGGTTAGTCTTACCGAAACCCCCAGTGTTCAGTTCCCAAAAAACTTGCCCTCATTTTCAAATTCACTGAACGGGTGAAAGGCTAAAATTCCCCTTTTAGCCGGGATTTGAACCCCCGGACCTGTAGTGGGGAAAGCCCTTTACCTCTTACCCCACTGGACTTCGTTTTTTTCGGTGTAGATTCATTTTTTGGCTGATATACTTTATGAATATAGACCCCCCGATAATCTATTAATAGATTTCCCAAAATATTTTTTTAAATATTTAAACTAAAATTTTTCAATAAATGTTTTTAAATATGGTTATAAAATTAACAAATTAAAAGGGGGGAATACAAATACACCAGAAGATGCTTCTTGGTTCCAATGGCAACATAAAAAACCATTTTAAATAACTTAGTATTTTGTCATAAACTATCTAGTCATAAACTATCTACCTATAAAATTCAATATGACCCCCATTTTTTGGAACAATTTTAAAAAGTTCACCTTACTATTATATAATTATAGTTAAAATTTATATATATATAGATGAGAGTTTGGGATTTGAATATTAACGTCGCACTCTGTTCAGCTAGGGAGGGCTTTTGGCGCCCGGCCCACAATTTTTTGAACCATGGTCGGGGCGTGGACCCCAAAACGGCCCTCTCTCTACCACCCCCAAAAAAGGAAAGACTTTTTCAGCTCTCGGCGGGTTTCGTGCACCCGCTCCCCTACACGGCGGGTCTTTAGTGGTACGGGGGAACTCGTGAAAAAGGTAAGCCACGGCCCGATACCTATACCACCCCAAAACCCGTCTATATATAGATAGAGGTTATTAAAAATAAAATTTACATTTCAAATTAAAAATTTTGTTTTTTTTAAAAAAAAATTTTCCCCAAAATAATCATAAGTGCATGCTAGAATTTATTTTTATAAACTATCAACCAAAAAAAATACATTTTTTTAGTCGAAAAAACCTTTTTATATTTTTTAAAAAGTTATTTTCAAATGGAAGGGGTTTTGGAAAAGTAAAATAATATGGAACAGATGGTTTTTAAACGAAATCAAACCAACCCAAATGGATTCGTGGACCACTTCGGAAAAACTTAACAATCCCGAGGGCCGCATATAAAAAAAATATCTTTGTGATTTCGATCCATTACAAACATTTGTTGTAGGAAAATTTAAAACAGAAGGATATATTATTGTTTTCATTATTTTTCATGAAATATGACCTAGATAATTAATTATGCAATAAATTTAAAAATTTTTAAATTTTTTTAATTAAAAGAAATATCTTTTTTTCGACTCTTTCACTTGGGTTTTTTCAAATCGATCTCAATGCCCAATTATTATTTCCCATCGTAAAAGATGATTAAATTTTTCATGCGTTTAAATTTTTGGGGGCATGATTTATATTTTTTTATAAATTTCAATTTAGAAAAAAACTTTTTTCAAAAAAAAAATTTTTTAAAAAAAAAAAATATTGGTTTGTCCCAATTTTGAATTTTGGGAAACTTTTGGGGGCCAAAAATATTCAAAGGGGGGCCGCGGGGTTGGTTTTCCCCGGGTTTTTTAAAAACATTGGAAAACTAATTAGACTTCCCCAAAAAGAATTTTTTTAACTGTAAAAAAAACCATATCTTCAAAAATAAACGTAAAAATCATTTCTGTTTTTGGGGTCTATTTACAAAAATCAGAGGGGGTAATCTTTTTTTTTAATGATGCATTCAAGGGGGAACCCCCAGAAAACAACTAAAAAAAATTTAATCCAAAAAATTCTGGTTTGAAATCTTGGGGAACCTTTCGGGGAAAAAACATTCAATTTCTTTGTTTTTCCCTTTTTCTTTAGTTGATGGCATGAAGTCCACTACAAATGAAGCCTCTGAGTAGAACAGTTCATCGCTGCTAACATTGGAATCATATCTGTAGTAAGTATAAATCTATAGGGTCGGTCTAAGTTTAATTTCTTGACAGAGGACCTCTGGTTCGGTTTATTAGGTTTTACACTTGGTTGCTTCTTTTTGTCCTTTTCTTTCAGTTTATACTTTAACGCTCTTTTATATGGAAAGTATGTTATTATAGAAGGAGAAACCCCCTTATTTGAAATACCCGAACTGAACTCAAAGGGGGCAACAGCCCGGGCCCAACCTACTTTCCCAAATCAGTATACGTGGCCTTGTGCACGGGGGGCATTTGGAAAAGGGTCACGTGGTCATCTGACGGGAAACCTCCGGTTTCCAGTTCCCCGAAACTTGGTACTCATTTATCGGGCCCACTGAAGGAATGAAAGGCTGGGGTCGACTTTGCTAATCCCGGGGTTTGAATCCCGGATCAAAGGAAATGGAAGTGCTTCACTTTTCCCTCAACCCCGAAACATTATGAAATGCCTAATATTCCATAATATTCCTTTCGCCAAATTTGGAAAATGGTTTTAAATAAAAAAGGGTAAAAAAATGACCCAAACTTAAAATTTGTTGGGCGCTATCAGCCACAAACAAAAGCCCCAAAATTTTTGTATTCCCCTATTTTTTCCCAAATATCCCATAATACTCTATTTTCTCTCTACCTTTTTAAAAGGGGGTGAACAATTAATTTTTATCCATACATTAGTAAACATCTTTCTATATATTTTTATGGGGGACTTATATAAGTGAAAGAATAAGCATTTCTCAAACCATTTGGGAATTCGGTAGGAAATTGTTGATATACAGAAGATTCGTCCACCAAGTTGCTCTGCATTTATTGGTTAAGCGATCAATGACTGTTTCTTTCCATACAGGTCCTGGAAGGGGGCAGGAATGAACCGGGTCGATTACAAAAAAGGGAAAAGGGGTAAAACCCATAAAAGTATATTTAAAAAAGAAAATACATCGCGGCGGCCCCAGAAACAAATTTGATTTTAAAATTTTTCCCCCCTGACAAAATTTAAAAAATTAGTTTTTTCAAAAAAAAAATAAAAACTTTCAAAAAAAAAAGGTTGAAAAAAGGGGGAGAGCTGGAGATAAAACCAAATTTAAATCCTCTATTTTGAGTTTTATTTATTAATTAAATAAATAAAAATATTTTAAATTTTAAAACAAAATATATCTTTTTTTTTTCTTTTTAGAAAGATTGGGAAAAAAAATTCCCAAAAAATGTCCCTTTACCTTTTTTTATTTTCCCAAAAGATAAAAAAGGTTTTCCCCCTTTTTCTTAATAATAACAATACTGTTAGTTTTAAGTATGATTATTTTTCATTGAGTTAATAGAATGATGATGACACAATTTAATTATAAAGAAATCTAATGAAAGCTGAAAGTGTCTTAATATTGATTAAATCTACTTATTGTAGATGGAATGTTACCGTTAAGGCTTGAAACCCGTTAATGTGCAAATTACTTACCTAATCTGGGGATACTAAAGAAGTGAAAGGATGGAGAGGGTCTGAGACTGAATTAGAGTAAAGCAGTGCTTTTCAAACTTTCAATATTCGCGACCCAATATTTAATCATAAGTTTCATTGCGCCCCCTCCATACAATAACGATGTATTGAATTCAATAATACTATAGTTTGACAGTAAAGCTACATTAAGACTTTAGCCTCTTAAGTGCCACCGGCGTATATAAACGTCTCGCTCAGCCAAAGCATTAATTTTCTGGACGTATATATATATATATGTCTTTCTGAAGTATGATTTTTTCTGTGCACTACTGTCTTTAAAATTATCCCGAAGGCTTTGGAATGCAAGAAAAGGACTTTGACAGTGTTTGCGAAGAACTTATTCATTTCAGAGGATTTTCTGGTTTATCCCTTTTCTTCATCCCCCAAAAAAACCCCATCACATATAAGCATCTACGTAGAAAACAGAGGCATTGGGGTGCGAATCATGTAACTTTTATTCGGCAATTAAGGGATTAATTATAAACCGTACAAATTATTAAGATAAGTTTTAATACAAACCGTCACTGGTAATTGTCAAACTTGTTCTTAACTTAGTATTGTTCAACTAATTATAAAATACATTGTATAGACTGATACATTTAAAGTGTATTGTATCAGTGTAAATGTGTATTTTATTACGTAAGAATGCATTTTGTTTGTTACTTACTGTAAATTAATAATTTTTTAAAATAATCTTTTATTTTCGACTTTTTAATATGCCCGCGCCTTCCTCGTAGAGTTATCACGACCCCCTAGAGGAGCGCACCCACAATTTGAGAAACGCTAGAGTAAAAAGATTATAGTCAAGCTAATAGAAATTTTTCATACCTCCAAAATCGTCTGAAGATATAAAGAAATACATTCAGTCTTTTTTCTTTCATTTTCATTACGCCATACGAAACTAGAACGGCACTGAAAAAGAATAAAGTTCGAAATTTTCATGCTTAAGTTCAATAAATAATGTGATTTAAGAAATGTATTAAACTATGTTTGTGAAGTAGGCGCTGAAAAGTACCATTTGATACTCGTACTTTTTTGTTCTGGTTTTTAGCAAACTTCCTCAGTACTCATTAGCAATTTTAGAAAATAATTGACAAAATTATCATTAAATTACAATAAAATTTGAAAAGAAAAGGCAAAAAACAATTTGGATTTTAAAAAATTCGACAATAAAAGAAAAGAGCTGTGAAAAAAGTTGGTCAAATGCACCTGTTTGGCGTTAAAAATACTCCTTATCGAAAAAGTACCGATTACAATAGGCAGATAATCAAATACACAAGATATATATATTTTTAATGTGTCGGGCACTTAACTGCCCTGGGTGAACATCTCTAGATTGCTATTCGAAATTAAAATAATTAGATTTACTGAACCATTGAAAAGACAGAAGGGTTCGAGAATATCTTCTTGTAATACCGTTATCGTATCACTGAAGTAGTAGGCTCAGGTATTTGAACTTATGCATCAAATGCATATCTAGCTATATCTTTGCTCATTTTTGTTTTTACTGCATTATTTTGAATGTTTTTATTCAATCTTTTCAATTTTACTTGTTTTCAATGGAGGACATGTTCATTTCCCGAAATTTATGCAAATGGATAATAAACTGAAATAAATTGTGTCTTCCAATATATCTCTAAAAGAATCCTCTTTTAAGCTGTTGAGAGAGGAAAAGGATTAAAGGAATGAATGCTTATTAACGTCGCACTATAAAACAACATGAAAGCTATTGGCGATACACATCGTAATTTTGAACCAAGTGATGAGGACAACATTTGAGCTGATACCCCCTCTCCAAACTACTACATTATGTCAATGTGAGAACTTTAAGCCATGATTGATTTAACGTGCATCAACCCCCTTTACACGGTGGGTCTTCAGTGACACTAGGGCTTGAACTCATGACAAGCCGGCTACGAGCTCATGACCATAATCAAAAGACTACCGCGGCTACAAGCTCATAATCATAACCAAAAGACTACCGCGGCTACAAGGGGAGAATGGAAGGTAGATAAAAAGGAAGACTACTGGAGAAATAAATTTTTAGACATTTATTAAGGGGTCTCAGGGATGTTAAATTTCTCTAGAGCAATTTTCAAACAGGTATGTCTTTTAAATTTAAATTAAATTATTTGAATCTTTGACACATTATTTATACAAAAATGAGGCTTCAGAAAAGTATAAAATGTTTAAAATATAGTAAAATTTAAAAAACCATAAGCATATGAAAATTCTATAACAAATATTAAGTATTTTTTGCGTTGCGCAGGCTATTTTCTAAAATAGTAGCCTCTGATGTATAAAACTTTATATAGAATTACAAAACGCATCATACTTTTTAAACCCTACCTAATTTTAGTATTATATACCTTTTGTGTTTCAAAATATTTGTAAAATATTGCAATTTTTTAAATATTTTTTAAAAATGTATTTTTTTTGTTTATTAAAATATGTAAGTTGTTATTCTATTTATATAAAAATAGCTACAGTGTAATAAGAATAGATTTAACTTTATAAATCAACTTATAGCGAGTAATTAAAGCTACTATATTTTAGAAAATAGCATGCGTGATGTAAAACCTAATAAATATTTCTTATAGAAAACTTTCTTATTTTCATATGATTATAATTTATAAAATTATGATTATATTTTAAATATTTTATAATTTCCTGAAGCCCCATTCCTTTATAGATAATGTGTAAAAGATTCGAATGATTTAATTTAAATTTAAAAGAATTATACTTGTTTGAAAATTGTTTATATTTTCCGACCTCTAGAGAAATTTTAAATACCCCTGAGAACCTTAAATCGACCTTAAGCTGAGAGGTATAATTCGAGTATGTAGTCGCTGACGTCAATGTGGATTGATAATAATATCAACTCCAATTATATTTAATTGTCTTCTTCTTTCAAACTGCAGCTAACTATATTTTTTTTTCTCGCGCTGAGAGTTGTGAATACGTTTGTTGAAATAAATCAGTTGCTATATCTTTTTGTTAAATTTTTTGTACTTTACATGCTCATTTACTTAAAACTTAATCTAAAACCTAACTTAAAATTTAACCTACACTTTTGTGACATCTCTCGCGTTCTTCCTCTAACATAACCTCTATGTTCTTTGACGGCCACGATTAATGGCAAAACTTTTCGACCCAAATCCAAGAAGTGAAACGAAGCATAGATGCAAATAAGATAACCTTTAAAAGGATAGAAATTTTAGTGAGAAAAATGGCATTTTAGAGAAAGTTCAGTGTAGAGAAGATAGATGTGTTGATCGACGGCTTATTTAGAATCAAGACGCCCCTCGCCAACTATACAAGGTACATACCATTATACTACCCTAGGAGAAAGATTTGAATTAGCCTGGACGTTGAGTATTCAACCAAGGTAGGAAGATGATATTCTGAACGCTAGTATATTATTGAGACGAGATTAGGCGCGGATCTAATTTATATTGATAAGTGATCTAATTGCGCGATCTAAGTTAGTTAAGACTACGTGTGTTGGTTTATTCTCACTTAATACAAGTGTGTTCGATATCTAAGTAATCTAATTTAAATTCTTAATAAAAGTCATATTAAGAATTCTAAAATGTCTCATCATTCCGAGAATCCCACACCTTTAACTTACGCGGAAACCCCACGACATGGCTATCGAACGATGGCCATGTCGCACTTTCATGAATTTTTCGTTGATGGAAACGTGTTCCTTTCTGGCTTAAGTTTTCCTGTTGAGTTTTCTAATCCCAGATTGTCTGCAATGCTAGACAATTTCCCTGAATCCAGAAATTTTAAGAAAATCTAAAAACAGAAAGGATTCTGAAAGACCTCGTCCTTTTTAAAATCCAAACAAGCAGGGGAGACTAAATCGGAAAAACCAGTGCCACTCTGGAAAAATCTTCTGACTTTTATATGGCAGCTCATAAAGCGCGATAAGGCAGTTTGAATTTTCTTAGGCATAAGCCGGAATGAACCTCCTGGATTTCTTCTGAAGTACTAAGGATAACAAAGAGGAGCTCTTTCAAATTGATTGAGATCAATCTTCTTAAGGGACGATAGTTCGCTAAACGTTAGAGACCCAGTAGGGCTCATCCCCTTCTCAGCCACAATCCTGGCCAGGAAATTGGCTATCTCATTACCATCAATCCCCACCTGGGATGTGACCCACCGAAAATGTACACTATGATTAGAAGAAATCTGATCAAGGATATCGAGGCTATTCTAGTCTCCAATAGAAAATATTCTTTATGTAAAGAAATGAAAAGTTTTCCTAGTCATTTTTGTAGAAGAATCAAGATCCATCAAAGAATATCACTCCAAACAACTGTTGCTTATTTCTATGAAAATACTCTTTAAATTAACAAATTTTTCTTTCATAGTCGAAAATAAGTTCTGGTTGGTACGGGAATGCTAATAGCATTTGAGAGATCTGCGATTGTATTCAAGAGTAAGTGAGTATGAGAGTTTTATTTATGTCCTACAATATGCAGCGCGGGGTGATGGACCTTGTAATTGTGTGCCTCGGTCAAATGAAGAGGACGACACCTGAGCTGGTACCACCCTCTCCGATCGTCCAAACCACACCAACGGGAAGCTATTGAGCCTCTACAGATTTTAACGTGCACTACGGGGGTCTTCAGTGCAGTTAGAATCTGGTAGCCATAGTTAGTATTTGGACGATGTCAGGCATGTCATGAGTTCGAGCCCAGCACTCACTAAAAACCCCGCCGTGTGGGGCAGAAGCAAATGCATTTAAATCTGCGAGGTATTCAAAGTAGTCAGTTGGTGTGGTTGTAATGTCCTACGAATTGCAGCGTTGAGGTGTCGTCCTCGTCATGACACATGGTTGAAGTCCCGTGGTCCGTCGCCAAAACCACACCACAACAGTTGGCCTTAATATTCACTGCACTCTCTCACATCTCAGTGGGAGGTTGTATTCAGGTGAAACAGTTTTGATTCTTTTCACTGATATACAAAAGGTTTGCCTAAAATCGCCATCTACACTTTATTATCGAAAATGAAGTATTTTATCTAGTAGTTGCTCCTATGCAAATTGAGCAGAGTAATTAAAGCATAAATGAGTTATTTTTTGAAACTAATAATTTAAAAGGTTTAATTACTTTTATTTATGATTTTAATGGAGTCAAACTTTTGAATACCTGATAAAGAAGAAGGTTTCTACGTTTAAAAATCCATTTGCGATCAGTTGAAAAGCTTTTTCCTTACCAAATTCTTTGGCGTTCAGTAATGAGCCTAGAAAAGAAATCAAAAATAATTGGATTCAGAGCATAGATTAATTACCGTAAAATCCGGCGTATAACGCGCACTTGAAATATAAAAAAAGAGATCGAAACTTAAGAGTGCGCGTTATATGCCGGCTATAAAAGGATAGCTTTAAAAATAGCAAAATATATGAACATAAAAAAAATTTACTTCTACATGTATCGAAACACTGTTTATTTAAAAGAAACGACGCCTTATGAACTAAAAGAGTTGTAGTTCTAGAAGTATACTATTTTTTCAAAAATTTTTGATAATACCTCGAATAAATGACTTCAAAACATAAAAGCAATGTATACTAATATATTTCAGATTTCTTCGTTAAAAAGGGTGTGCGTGTTATACGGCGAATATACCTAAAATTAAAAAAACAGCTTGAAGTATAGGTGCGCTTTATACACGGATTTTAGGGTACTTTATTCCTTTCATATTTCTAGCTGATGTATTGAACTAAAAAGGAAATTGACTAAGGAAAATTCCAGATAAACACATACACTGAAATGAAACAAAGTAATAAAAATACACAAACCCATCTTTCATAAAAACAACATGTATGCAATTTTTTTTAAAAAAAATGAAATCCAAAAATACAAACAAAGAAGTATTGGAATTACTCTTACTTTCACAGTTTCAAGTTAGAGCAAATAATTAGAACTTTCCTGAATCCATATCTACTCATTAGAGCTTTTGAGTTTAAAACTATAATCATTTTATTATTAATTTTTCTATTAACTATATTGAGAAAATTTCAGGAATCAGAGCATATTTGCAACAAGTTTAAGATATAAAAGTGAACATAAAGCTCTTTAAAATTCATAAGGATCTCTTTAGGAATGCCAGTATATTTGACTACAGAGCTACTGCTCTGGTTGCAGCAAGTACCAACTAACAAAAGACAAGAATAAAAGCGCCTAACGATTGGTCCGAATAGGGATTTCTTTTCGTCCCAGTCGGTCTATGGCAGTGATCCGAAACCCCCGGTCCATGGATCAAATGGTGCCAGACCGCCTAAAGAACATTCAACTATTGCCATTTTATTCAAAGTGGTGCATTTCTCTCAGATTTGAGCAACTTTCCACGGAAATCACTTTATATTGCACATTAAATCACTTTTATTCATTTTTTGTGTAACTATATTTTATTCTGAAGGCATATTTAAATGTAACTAAATTAAAATTGTTTTATCAAAACAATCTAAAATATAAACAATCAACGTGTCCCACCCTCAGCGGGCCGTGGTAAAATTATCAGGTCTGCAGCGATAGAAAGGTTGCGGATTGCTGGTCCTAAGGGTTCTAAGATCTTATCTCTTACCCAAAATAATGGAAGTGCTTTGCCTGAAAGGGTTGCTTGAATATGTAGATTGTTCACTACCTCGCCTGGTTCATAGATCTGATCTCCATACCTCCAATCAATGATCCACTTCCATTATGTTGGAGGGATGGTAGAGAATTCCGGTTCTCTCCAGATGTGCATCCCGTTCGGGGGTTGCAGTTTTTCGATGTGAAACTCGACTTCATTTTGGGGAAGTCCTTGTATTCAAGGGATGTTGTCAGCGCCATGTCAAGCGGGCTCTTCAGTGACAGAAAGGGAGTTGGATACAACCATTGGCATAAGCCCTGCCTCATTAAGACGGGAGTAAATAGTATATTTTTCCACCCCCTAGTATAGTCCCCTAGGAGTAACAAAATTTGAATGATGGTATAGTTATTGGAGAATATTTATGTTCGGGCAGTGTGCAATCTACAGAATTGTTCCAAATACAATTCTATGCCTTTGACATTAAGCAGAAACAAACTTTAAAACGTCATTGTTAAAATATTGATTCCTTGACTTTGAAAGAAACAATTTGCTTTCTTGTGTTAATAGCTCAGAACAGTAATGGGTTTCCTCCAGCTTTTTCTTTCAAGTTTGGAACGCAATCAAAGAATGCAGAGCTTATGTGTATGTACACATTTTTTAAGAATTCTAATCCCACACACTAAGGGATTCACACGTGTCTACTTGGGCCGCAGATAACGAAAATAGCAGACAATCGGTAGCTAATTTTGATTATAAATCGCCTGGATCCCTTCACATGTGGTCAACTGGCACTCCCTCAAGTTATCGAAAAACATGTTCTCCTTCCCACTAATTGAATCAACTATAAGGATATTGGGAAGCTACTCTCTTCACAAGCGGGTACTTTATTGAAAATGGAGAAATGTTTTTATATATTGTCTCTTCGGACTCAATCATTGTACTGATGAGTCCGGTACTTCCTTTTTCAGTCAACTTGTGTCCTCGTGTGAAAGGATTTCTCTCTCCCCTTCAAACTACAGGCGTGGTGAACGAAAACGAATTCACCGGCACAAAGCTGCCTCATCTAAAACTACTCGAAGCCCAATCATGTCTGTAAGTTAATACTATCTAAGTATCCTACATTTGGCATAGCAAAAGATTATAAAATAGAAAGCTGAACAATTTATTTAATTGTTACAATACTCACTGAAAGCTTGGTAGTTTAAGTAGTAGTAGGTATGATTCAGAATGACCCACAAAATTGTGATGACTTTCATCCCGTGGAATATTTTGATGGAGTCTGGAGATTCATCTTTCTTTAGAAGACGAATGGTGTTCGTGTAAAAAGAGAAGCAAAGTAGGCATCTGATTGGAAAGCCTGTCAAAAAAGAAATTTTCTTTAGTTCATTGATTCTTTAGGTAGGCTATACAGAAGCAAATGTTAGTGAAATTTTATGGTGCAGTTTTCGTGCTACTTTCTCATGTTAAAGGTATTTTAAATAAAAAAATGATTAAATTTCAATATTTTTTCGCATTATTTATGAGATTATTCTTATTTGATTCATAATAATTAAACACATCTCTATGATACAGTTCTACTTAATACTTCCAGTATATTCTTATTTATAATGATTAACATTACTTCAATGGCTCAACTCTATTTCGAAATGAGAATTTTTAAACCAATAAGCATTACATAAAAATACTCTCAATAGAAACAGAGAAACGATTGTTAAAAATTCTTAGAAAGATTTATGTTTATCCATTGGGGGTTTTGTTTTAATAAATCACAAAACAAAAAATAAATGACGCACCAAGAAGGGTTGCCCCTTGGAAATTTTGTAGCAAAAACTTTGTACCAAAAATGAAATTATTAAAATTTGGTTAATGAATGAAATGCGGGAGCTACGCGTTGGAACTTAATAAAGGTGTCTATAAGAAGCGATTCTAATCTATGATCAAAATTTCTGTTGCATTTCGATTTAGGACACCTTTCAACGACTGAAAAATCCTCGCCGCAAAAATTCGGAGCTCATTACGAGCAAACTGTTAGAGTTTGGGAAAAGGTCGTATCATTGAATTGAAAAGGCAGGTTGAGCAAATCGAAAAGGGAAACTCTAGTCATATTGGTAAAGCGATGCGGCCATTAGAAAATCTGACAAGAATGGGGAAAAGGAAATTTCAGCTCTTTTGGTAGCGGTCGATCTAGGGCCCCCAAATCGGGAGGACAGATTGATTTTCAATCAGCTGTCACATACCCGATTTTCGTTATCAACCCATAGCGTGTCCCCGCACCGGGGTTCCTCATGACCATCCACAGCGGCTGATAGGGGCGTTTACGCTCGTCCAAACCACTCCCCCCTCCACTCAGCCTGCACACTTTTAAAGTCATCAAAGCTGTCAGATCCCCAGGGCCGTGCCGACCCTTTTTTCCCTTTCCCGCCACACATGCCTAAACCAGGTTGGTCGGGGGTTCCATTTCTTTTAACCCGGCCCCCTTTTGGGGTTCGTCTTAAGTCCACTCACAGCACAGCGGTACGTTGAGACATTTGGGGGGCTTTTTTTTGTTACCTTTCCTTTTTCGTGCCCTGGCCTTATTTTTTAACAAGATAATCCCCGACCCATACGGAAGTGTTGCTTTCTTCTCACATGACACTTCCCCCCTCAGATCCCCAGATATCTCTCCAATCGAACATGTCTGGGATATGATGGGAAGGCGACTCATCTCAAGGGGAAGATCACCTGACCCCACAATTAAAAATAAATTTTGGGAAAAATGCAGGGGAAACCTTATGGGGCTTTTACCGCATTGTCTGGGAGCGAATCAGGCTATCAACACCTTTTGCGCTCGTTACTAGTAACGAACTCTGAAATAAATCATTCAATTTTTCTAAAATTTTAATCATTTTTTTATTCTGTACATAGCCTTTCTACCCAACAATTTTTGTCTATCGGACAGATCGTTCTTGGTGCGTCGTTTATTACTATTATTATTATTATTATTATTATTATTATAGAGTGTATTTACAACAATGTAGATCTGAGGAAAAAACCATAGGAACGAACTTCTTAGGTACAACTGAACATTTATGAAATATTATTAATTAAAACAAGTAATATAAAAAAAATTAAGTCAATTCTTTCTTTGGTCAACAAAGAAAAATTTTATTTCAGTTATTTTTTTTATCAAATAGTTACAATTAATATAAATATGTATATACATATGATAAAAATCACAATATTAAGTGGCAATTAATTTTTATTAATTATCATTAAAGTATCGTATTGTCATCCAAAACAATCACGTATATAAAATTTCAGTTCAAGTGAATGCTTTAAAATGTGTGAAAGAAAAATCTTTTTTAAAGTTTTGACTCAAGTCCCTAAAAGGGAAGCCAGCGTGGTTGTAATTCTTTAAATAAATGGAAGAAAAAAGTGCATATATATAGAAAGGTTTCGGGTTTCTAACTTAAATCGTATTTACCGTAGTTGAAATTTTAATTATTTCTAAAAACAAACACCAATAAAATAACTTTTAAAAGTTTTTTAAAAAAATGTATACAAATTATACAATATACAAATATTTAATATTTGTATTGTACAAATTTAATATTTGTATTATACAAACAATACAAATATTTAATATTCGAATACATTTACTCCAATTAGGATGATATTATGACATTTTGAATGATGTGAATTTATTCATAATTATGTAATAACTCTATAATAAGTTTTTCACAATAATAATCATGTAATGAAAACAGTTTTATAAATTCCCGAACCTTCAGAGGAGGAATGCGTAGCTTAGATATTTTATTAGTAGTGAAAAATCAATGTATAACTGTTTTATCATATTTAGTATATGCGTATTTGAATTTATACATTTATAAGATTACCGTTTAATTGATGCATGCTTCAATTTATAACAAAAATAAAAGTAGGGGATCTCATCACATTTCCTCAAAAAATATTAAAAACTTTAATTTAAAAATGTTGAAAATAATATCAATTCATTTTTCTTCGGTTCTTGTTGAATAATAGCTGCCTTTGTTAACGGCGACATGGTTCCAAAATCATTGCTCTCACTAGTAAAGTTTACCACATCCGCTACACTTGAATCTAATGAAAATTTTCATTCAGTAAATATGTTTTGAGATGATTTGCTTTCCTAAATATTTTACAGTATTGACTTTACCAGAAAATTTATTTTGTTATACATTTTTGCTCTGTTGGTTTTACAAGTTCTTACATAAATTCTTAATGCCAGACTAAGACAAATCTTTAGATCTTGTTGGAATGTTAAGGCATGTTTTACATTTAGATTGATGTTGAAAATATGATTTCCAGATTTGTGCATTAAGTTTAAGAGTTGCGTAAAATCAACTAGAAATTATTCGATGAATCTTGTCCTCTTTCGTTCGTGGAACAACAGATATCCTAATTCATGTTAAGATAAAATCAGCAATGTAAAAAAGATCAAACAATATACACTACCAAGATTATATATATATATATATATATATATATATATATATATAAAATAAAATTATATATATTTTCTTTTAAATCTGTCGTGGTACCTCCTCCTCATATTGGTTGATGTAGAGATCTTGCTGATCGCTGATGCGTCCGGGGAGGGTCGAACGCAGTACGTTTGAATCGGACGCGAAAAGAAAACCAACTGCTATTTACTGCCAACTGCTATTATTAATTTAAACGTTAGATCTGAGTACGAGATATGGAGACTACAGAAAAAGAATTCCAATAAATGTAACCTCTGAATTCACCAAAGGGAAATATATAATACCTTATAATAACTAAACTGTAATTCCGGATGATAATTCAGTTATAAGCGACTACAAACCATGCCGTACTATCATTGCAATATTGTTCTCATAATATCTGTTCTCTATTTCACTGACTATTTACATGATATTTAGCAATGATCTTCATTTGCGGCGTTGAATTGTTCTAGCTCAAAGTGGAAATTTGACTGGATGAAAAAAACCGAGTTAGAGAGGATATACCTCGCGAAAAAACCATTGTTACAAACCTATTCAATATATCTTATTGAATCTTATTTGAATTCATGATGCTATGCATGTTCTGCGATAAACTTGTAGCAACCGATTGATAAATCCTCAAATAAAGAACGTCAAAATACTATTTGTTCTGCACAATTTATGAATGTAAAAGAAAAGAAAAATTATTGCATCTAAAGTCAAAATGTAAATTAAATTAACTTCATACTGAGCGTTACTTGAGAGAATTCTTCCTTTGACTTCAGTTTCAACCAAACGTCAGTTATAGTGGCAACAAATCCCAGAGTCAGAATCGAACTGAAGACTGTTCTGAAATGGAATAACATTTTTGCTAATTTTTCACCAATATTAATCATTTTAACAAGAAATGTATAAAATCTAATCAAATTAATTAAAAATAAACTTTTGCAAAATATACAAAATAAAAATAAATCTATTTCCTGCTGCTTTGATATGACGTTAAACCATAATGGCAGATTTGAAAAAGTAAGTAAATAAATGGATTCTACATTTTTAGAGTTATTTTTGTTCATATTACAAATATCTCTGTCGAACTTACTTGAAATGAAAGAATAATAAGTTTTTATAAATCGTTAGCAAAAATTGATAATACAGATAATCAGTTTTTTAGGTGGTTAAATTAACTAGAGAGGATTTCGGGTAAAATTAATAATTTCTGTATTTAACTAAACTTTTTCAATTCCTACTATTAGCTCGCACTGTCTATATATTTTTTATTTATATATTTGTATATTTATTTATTTATCTTGGTGGAATTTTTAATCGTTACTAAAATGCATTTTAAAGCGCTGAATTGAGCTGAAATTTTATATACAGGATCATTTTGGGTGACAATACAATAATTTAATTATAGTAAATAAAAATTAATGGATTAAAACTAATTATTTAAAGAATTATAAATACAGCCACGTTGGCGACTTAGCGACCCTTTTGTCGACTTGTGTCAAAACTTGAAAAGGTTTTTTTCTCACGTGTTAAAGCATTCAGTTGGACTGAAATTAAAAAGGACGATACGATACTTTAATGATAACTAAAAAAACTAATGACCCCTTAATGTTGTGATTTTGTTCTATGTATATACATATTTATATTAATTGTAACTATTTAATAAAAAGTAGCTAAAAAATAAAATTTTTCGTTGTTGATCAAGTAGGAAATGACTTAAAAACTATTTTTTTTTTATATTACTTGTTATATCAAATTGGAGATAGATTAAATCGAAATGAAAATATTAGTTTCGATAGAACTGAATATCGTTGTAATATTTAAAAGATTTGATTTGTTTTTGATTGTTTATAAATGTCGCACTTTGAAGCTGCACAACGACCATTAGTAAAGAAAACAATTTTTGTGAATCTCGATCAAGATAATTAATATCTGCGAGAAGTTGTTTTATCATTGCAAAATGAACATCTCTAAATTGCTGTCGAAATTAAGCATTTTAGATGACAATTGTTGTTTTGAATTTATTTCGTTTGTGCCATTTTGGGTTCATCTTACTGTTCAATGAATTAAATGCATGTCCTGTAATCATTTAGTGGACATTTTTTTTATGCTATTGTACAGTGAAGTCTTAAATTTCCTGAGTCTTTGCGGCTCTACGCAAAAGTAGGAACCACCTGCGGCCCTTTTAAGTAGGTAGTACATAGCAGTGATCCCCAAACACCGGGGCGGACCGGTTCTGGTCGGCGGATCAAATGGTACCAGGCCACCCAAGGAACATTAAATTATTTTTACTTTATTTACTATGATGTATTTCTCTTGGGTTTGTGGGACTTTCCACGGAAATCACTTTATATATATTCCATGTTAAAACACTTTATATTCATTTCTGGCGTAACTGTATTTTATTCTGAAGGCATATTTAAATTAAATATATATATTATTAAGTCGAAACAACCTAAGACATAAACAAACAACCGTCCCCTTCTCAGCATGCCGCGGTAAAATAAGCCAACATTGACCAGGCCGCGGCAATTAAAAGGTTGGGTAGCACTGGTATGCAGCATACGTTGTCAAATACTCGTATAAATGGCAACCTGTGACAAATACAAGTGCATGACTCACAATCTCACAAACCGACTCGATGAACTGCCACCTTCAACTATATGAGTATTGGTAGCGCATGGTGGTAAGTCTAAACACGAACGACGAATATAACATATAATGCAGTCTTGCTTCTATTACCAGTTGGCATTTAGTCAATGGCGTAAAGAGAATATTAGAGCCCCTCTGCAAAGTCAGATTATGGGCGTCAAGCCGGATCTTACGAAGGGTACGTACTTGGCTTCAGTCAGGCTTTGGGCCGCCTAGAATCCTCCCCCTCGAAATGCAGGGGTTGTGGGAGTGTACGTTACGCCCCTGCATTTACTTCAAAATTCCCATTTTTTTTGCTGTACATGTCCAGAAATAACATTTTAGTATTAAACTTATTCAGATCATGATCTTATTGAAGCTCCCGAGACTAGTGTAGGTTTATCCAATGAGCGCTGAGGGCAGGGGGGGAGAGGGCTTGTAGATCTTCTGTGCCCAGGATCCGAAATGAGCTTAAATCGACACTTCCCGAGACCCTAGTCCTGAGTCCAGTAGGCTCATGCCTAAAAGCCACACCCTACTATTATATCTATAAAAGTATCTATTGAAGATATCCAAAGTTTGACTGCAAAGTATTTTAGATTAGGATACTTGTCTATTGTCAGCAAACATACAGTTTGAAACATTGAATGAATCTAGCAGAACATTTTTAATTTATGTTTGTCATTTATTTTTGAATCAAAACGTCTGAAGAAAACAGATAATATTTGGAACAGTTTTCTTATGGTACTTACATTATTGCAATTTCGCTAGTAGAGAATGCAAAACTCTCCGTTTTCCTTTCGCAGTTTGGAATTTTTACATTGAACTCTATGCCAATCTGATCGAATACTGGAAAATAAACACTTTTCAGTTTTGTGATAGTTGCGAAAAAAGAATGCATGGGTAAAATAAAAAGCAAAATTATTAAAAAAAAATAGTTTTCTGATACGAAAGAGATTGAAAATTATATGTATACAAAGCGTTTCTGTAATTAATTTTTTAAAGAAAATTGTGAAAGACTCTTTTACCTTAAGCGCGAATCTTGTTGAAGGTGGTATATAATGTGAGATTTTTACTCACTCATTCACTCGCACACACACGCGCACAAACATACACACACACAATCCTATTTTTCATTAAATTTACAATTTATAACACAAAATTCAAAAGTATGCGATCCCTTTGAAAATTTATAGTATAGTAATCAAATAGCGTATCTGTTTATGAGATTTCTGTATAGTTAAAAACTTTTAAATGCAACAGTATCTAAGGCACATAATTTGTCTGAGCTTGATTAGTATATTTTTTACTGTTTAAAAGTTCATAAGAAAAGTTTACAACTCGTACAAGTCGTATTGCAAATTAAAGCAGGTGTTTTTAATTAATATATAGTCTCGAGGAAAAAAATAATAGTAAGTTTTAACTGGAGGTAAACAGAATGGAACAATAACTTAGTAAATTCAAAATTATTTAAAAGATTTTGACTTCAAATAATAAAAATTTCACCTTTTTCTTTTTT
>BMAV01007013.1:0-12196 GCA_019973955.1 Trichonephila inaurata madagascariensis
TGGGGTTTTTGGGGGGTTAAAATTAGACAAAAAATTTGGTTTTCTTTGGTTTTTTAAAAAGAATGAAAAATAAATAATCTCTCAGCTGTGTTTCTAGTAAGGAACGAAAAACAAAGTTATGGAGAGGTTTTATACTAAATGACACGGGGAAAAGGTACAGATTTTTTGTTTTCCTTACTAAGCTTTGAAATAA
Source organism: Trichonephila inaurata madagascariensis (assembly GCA_019973955.1). NCBI lineage: Eukaryota > Metazoa > Arthropoda > Arachnida > Araneae > Nephilidae > Trichonephila > Trichonephila inaurata. The sequence goes on from BMAV01007013.1 coordinate 194, forward strand.
TGCTGTAACTAGCGGCGCCATGTATTGTCAAATTTTTAACTAATGTACTCCTAAAGGATGGAAATTTGGAATACACAATAATAAATATCTTGTTGGAAGAAACAAAGAAATTGGTAATTCCTTCATCTGCACATTTATTCAATTTCAGAATTGACTGTAATTATATTTGACTTTTTTTAATAAATAATAGATCAAAGATTCGATTCGCTCTTCATATACATTCTATTATATTATTACTTGTAGAATGAATTCTACTCCATAAATAATTCAGTCATCACAGGATACAAAATTATATACAAACATAAATATACCGAAACATATTCTAAACAAGGAGCACTTATATAGGTAAAATATTCGAAAATTCCTTTTCGACTCCAAAGGAGGAGTTGCAGGAATTTCGCGAAACGAAGACCAGATTTAGATTCCTGGTCAAATTTCGAGTGAAATGGGTCACTTTGATTCGGTGACCCCCCAACCACTATTTTTTATTCCACCCTAGACACTTACCAAAGTGACCCATTTCATTCGAAATTTGACCGGAAATCTAAATCTGGTCTCCGTTTTGCGAAATTCCTGTAACTTTTTTTAAAAATGAAACACATTCTTGAAAAAATCCGACCTATTTTGCTTGAAAGCCAACTTACAAACCGATTTTAAGAAACCGAGTGCCATTCGAACGGGAGCCGTTCCCCAACCCGATGACACTGCGATTATTAGAAATGGAGTTATTATACTTTGGTAATGCATCTCTATGACAAGTATCAGAAAAACACCGATAAAAAATTAAAAAATATTTTAATTGCGGTATTATCCTTTTTTAAGCTTTCCTCTTTCAAATAGGCTTAATTGCAACGCATTTCTCTTTTCCGTCCGTTTGGGTCATTTTCTTGTCATCCTCCAACTCTTAGCACATTTAGTTTTTCTTGCACAGAATTCAACGCTGATCACGAATATATATGGCGCTTGTCAAAATTACTTTTAGTTCAAATGTTATGCCAACTGTTTCTTTGAAATTCGTCCCCTCTTTCAAAAGTCTGTTTCAGTTATATGCCCACCACTATTTTTTTACCCTAGAAACTTACCAAAGTAACCAAATTCACTCGAAATTTAACCAAGAATCTAAGTCTCGTCTCCGTTTCGAAAAATTCCTGTAACTTATTTTAAAAATTGAAACACCTTGAAAAAAGTGGACCTATTTGGCTTGAAATGCCCACCAATATTTTTTTTACCCTAGAAACTTACCAACGTAACCAAATTAACTCGAAATTAACCAAGAATCTAAATCTCGTCTCCTTTTAGCGAAATTCCTGTAACTTATTTTAAAAATTGAAACACCTTCTTGAAAAAAACCGACCTATTTGGCCTGAAATGCCCACCACTATTTTTTACCGTAGAAACTTTCCAAAGTGACCCATTTTAATCAATTTTTCAAAATTAGTCTCCGTTTCGAAATACCTGTATTTTTTTTAAAGAAACACCATCTTGAAAAAACCGACTTATTTGACTTGAAATGCCCAACTCTATTTTTTTTACCCTAGAAACTTACCAATGTTACATATTTCACTCGAAATTTGACCAGGAATCTAAATCTGGTCTCCGTTTCTCGAAATTCCTGTAAACGAAAACCGACCTATTTGGCTTGAAAGCCAACTTACTGACCGGTTTTAAAAAACCGTGTAATCGAACGGGGAGCACTGAAAATATTACTCTGCGATTATCAGAACTCGAGTTATTGCACTTTGGTAATGCATTTCTATGACAATTATCAGGAAAAATCCGAAAAATAAGTAAAAAAATTTTAATTGAGTTATTATATCTTTTAAAGCGTTCCTCTTTCAAATGGGATTAATTGCAACGCATTTTTTTCCGTGCGTTTGGGTCATTTTTTTTCATCCTCCAATTCTTACCACACTTAGTTTTTCTTGCACAGAATTCAACGCTGATCACGAATATGTACGGCACTTGTCGAAATTCCATTTAGTTCAAAAGTTATGCCCAACTGTTTCTTTAAAATTCGTCCCCTCATTCAATAATCTGTTTCAAAGACATGCCCACCACTATTTTTTTCTACCCTAAAAACTTGCCAATGTGATCCATTTCACTCGAAATTTAACCAGGAATCTAAATCTCGTCTCCGTTTAACGAAATTCCTGTAACTCTTTTTTAAAAATGAAACACTTTTTCGAAAAATAATGACCTATTTGGCTTGAAAGCCAACTTACCGACCGATTTTAAAAACCGGGTGTCATTCAAACGGGGAGCCGTTCCCCAAACACTAAAACACATTACTCTGCGATTAGAACTCGAGTTATTGCACTTTCGTAATGCATTCTATGTAATATCAGAAAAAACCGAGAAAAAAGTAAAAAATTTTAATTGTGGGGATTATCCTATTTGGGAAAAGTTCCTCTTTCAAAAAAGGCTTATTTAACCTTTTCTTTTCCGTGCGTTTGAATCTTTTTTTTGTCATCCTCCAATTCTTACCACACTTAGTTTTTCATGCACAGAATTCAACGCTGATCACGAATATGTATGACGCTTGTCAAAATTCAAATTAGTTCAAAAGTTAAGCCCAACTGTTTATTTGAAATTCGTCCCCTCTTTCAATAGTTTTTTTCAGTGACATGCCCACCCTTTTTTTTACCCCCTTTTCTTTGAAATTCGTACCCTCATTCAATAGTTTTTTTCAGTGACATGCCCACCATTATTTTTTTTTTTACCATAGAAACTTACCAAAGTGACCCATTTCCCTCGAAATTTGACCAGGAATCTTTATCTGGTCTCTGCTTCTCGAAATTCCTATCAGTTTTTTTTAAAAAATAAACACCTTCTTGAAAAAACCCACCTATTTGGCTTGAAATGATCACCACTATTTTTTTTTAGCCTATAAACTTACCAAAATAACCCATTTAACACGAAATTTATCCAGGAATCTAAATCTTGTCTCCGTTTCACAAAATTCCTGTAATTTTTTTTAAAAAATGAAACAACTTCTTGAAAAAAACCGACCTATTTGCCTTGAAATGACCACCAATATTTTTTTTTTACCCTAGAATCTTACCAAAGTAACCCATTTCACTCGAAATTTAACCATGAATCTAAATCTGGTCTCCATTTCGCGAATTTCCTGTAACACTTTTTTAAAAATTAAACACATTTTTGAAAAATACGACCTATTTGGCTTGAAAGCCACTAACCGACCTATTTTAAAAAACCGACTGTCTTTCAAACGGAGAACCGTTTCCAAACCCGAAGACACTTAAAACATTACTCTGCGATTATTAGAACTCGAGTTACTGCAATTTCGTAATGCATTTATATGACAAGTATCCGAAAAACACCGAACAAAAAGTTAAAAATTTTTAATTGCGGTATTATCCGGTCCTCTTTCAATTGGACTTAATTGCAATGCATTTCTCTTTTCCGTGCGTTTTTGTCATTTTTTTGTCTTCCTCCATTTCTTAGCAAACTTAATTTTTCTTGCACAGAATTCATCGCTGATCACGAATATGTATGGCGCTTGTCGAAATTCAAATTAGTTCTAAAGTTATGCCCAACTGTTTCTTTGAAATTCATCCCCTCTTTCAATAGTCTGTTGCAAAGACATGCCCACCACTATTTTTTTTATTTTACCCGAGAAACTTACCAAAGTGACCCATTTCACTCGAAATTTGATCAGGAATCTAAATCTGGTCTCCGTTTTCCCGATATTACTATAACTGTTTTTAAAATGAAACACCTTCTTGAAAAAACCGACCTATTTGGCTTGAAAGCCAACTTACCGACCGATTTTAAAACACCATACAATTCTCACCGAGCTTAGTGTTTCTTGTACAGAATTCAACGCTGATCACGAATATGTACGGCGCTTATCGAAATTCAAACTAGTTCAGAAGTTATGTCCAATTGTTTCTTTGAAATTCGTCCCCTCTGTATAGTTTGTTTCAGTGTCATGCCCACAGCAATTTTGTTTTTTTTACCCTAGAAACTTACCAAAGTGACCCATTTCACTCCAAATTTGACCAGGAATCTACTTCTGGTCTCCACTTCACGAAACTCATGTAACTGTTTTTTAAAAATGAAACACTTTGAAAAAACCGACCTAATTGGCTTAACCTTTTGGAGACGGCGGTTTTCAGTTGAAAATTTTCCACAGGTCGGCACTTTTCGCCACGCTAACTTCCCCCTTTTTTTGTCACTGATTGATGCTACCGTACACCGTAGGACAATAGAAGCAAGATAGCTGTTAGTCTCCTGCTGTGCAATGGGGATGTCCGCGCTTAGAAAGGGGAAGTCTAAATACGAAGAGATTTCCCTTTATTAGGGAAACGTGTTTTTCAACAGATACGGTGTAATAGTTACTAATGATTTCAGTTCAAGAAATCTAAAAAAATTTATTTATTTTTTTTTAAAAAAGGAGACGATTCCTTACAATTTAACTTGTCCTTTCCTAGATTTCATCTTCAATTAGGTACTTTAAGTGAAATGGCATAAAAAATTTTTTATTATATAAAACAGTGCTGAGATAAAATAAAAAGCATATATATATATAAAAAAAGCGCTTATTTCATTTTAATCAAGATACAGAAAATATCAAATGCATAAAACTTATTTATATTTTGATTTTTCACTAAATCCATTAAAATATGTAAATTATTATAAATTCATTTTCATTCTATTAAATGTAGAGATTTGTTACACAAACTTAATTTACGCAGGTGTCAAAAAAAATAATCAAATTATAAGTAAAAATAAATAACCATCAATTACTAGTAATTATAATTATGTATAATCAATATTATAAAATAAAAAGAAAAAGTAAAATGCTGAGCTTTGTCCAAAATCCTTAAAATTTAGATTTTCTTAGATCGTTAAAAGAATTTCCTAAAATAATTTAGTATTTTGAAGCTCTATCTTCTTTTAAATGAAAATATCTACTTTGAGATACATGCATAAGGCTTCAATCAAAAGGAAGAAAATTACTTGCCGGAATATGTGTTTTGTTTTTAAAGTTGTACGTATTTACACAACATATATATTCAATAGACATCGTCAAAATCAACTATTCCCTTTTGGAGCACTGTTAATGGGGATTTTATAATTTTTTTTTTTCTCTGTTGAGAATACATTTTGCAAGAATATATACCATCATACTCTTAATCTATTCTGTTTTTATTACATTAAAACTCATAATACTTAAAAAGAATACTTAGAATAATTCTAAAATTTTTATTTACAAAGCATTTTTCAAAAGAGTAAAATGATATATTTTCCTTTTGATCTAATTCTTCCCTATATATATGCTGAAAATTATGATAAAACATTTTACTGCGATAAAATATAAATGAGATGAACGGAAGGTAGGTGTTTTCACATTATACTATAAAATATGAATATCCTAAGGCTATAAACGTTGGTGCATATTAAATAGTGCCACATTGTAGTCGTTTTCATATTTTATTTAAAAGAAATCCATCGAGGTTGCACAGCTGATACACCGATAGAGTCAAAATCACTTACGTTGTCGTGAAGTTGTGGAAATTAGAAGAGTGTGGGCTCTAGCTCGACTATCGTTCTCATTACTTGATCGTCATTTAAGTACGAGGTCCAAGTCTTATTACTTTGTTCCTAATGGAACTTTATGAAGCTGATATAAGCAATTTATCAATTTACCTACGTGTTCCTAAAAATAATTTTTTTAAATACACATAAGAAATTTAAAATTACATTTTTTTTTCAACAGTAATAAATTGTTTTCTATTGTAAAAGAGGAAATGCTTTTGAATTCTTAGAATGCCCAGGCCAGTAAAGAAACGCAAACAATAAGCTGGTATCAAAAGATAAAATATTATGACCCACAAACATTTTTAATTTGCCGAGGAGCTTCATGCATCTCAGTAAACTCGATTTATATAAAAGGATTGTATTATTCTTATTTGTATTGGTGTTTTTTTGCGAGTAATGACAACATATTGGGGTTTCTTAATTTTTTTTTCACCTTTTTGGACAAAAAGTTATATTCTTTTCCCTTTGGATAATCCTTACTTTTTATTTAAAATTTCAAAAATTGCGTAGTGCTTAAACTCTAAGATCACTGCTCCTGATTTTTGTGTGTGATTTTTGTGCATAAGATAGAGCAAATATATTCCTACAAACCAACTCCTTCCGATTAATATTCAAAACAATTACAAAAACCTTTTCTTCTCAACGCACAAACTCCTCAATCCCGGGTTAGATAACTGTAACAATTTTTCTTTACTTTTCTTTGACTTTCTTCAAAACGAAGAAAGCCTTTAGTTCAAATATCACTTCCCACTTCGTTTTGGACCCAGTGCCCTAGTGACTGGATTCGCTTTTACCTTTCTTTCTAAAATCTAACACAATATAAGGTTCTCGAACGGTTATTTTTTAATTCTTCCTGATAACATTCGCAAAGTGAAGAGACTTTTTGGAGGCTTGGTCGCATAGTTTCTATTTATCCTATGCCGACAATTTTAACAGAAATATGCACCCTTCTAAAAGAAGATTTATTACGGCAATATAAGGAAGAATAATAGTTTTCCGGCTACTTGAAAGCAACCTTGGAAGATTTACAAAAGAGACAGATGTGTGCATTTCTACGTTTTCTTACCAAAAGGGCATATAATAATCAATAATGACCAAAACTGAAGAATCAACAATAATCAAAGGGAAGCATTCTTTGTCGATATAAAGGTTTTACAACACATGCTCATTTACAGAACCATCTGATTCTGGTATTCCAGAGTTTCAAAATGTTCAAATAGCCTTACGACGCATCCGAACACTCCGTTTTTTATACTGTTGTACATAAAATGCGTGACTCACGAATAAATAGGCGAAAAAAAAAAAAAAGAGAGAACGAACATATTTCTTACTTCAATATAACTAACTATCTGTTAGACTAAGTTCTGATTATAATTATTTTTCAAATAGATTTTAGGGCATTTTGCAAAATTTTTCGTAATTATTATTATAAAAAACTTGTATATTTAAAAAAACTTTCTAAACACTTCAAAACCAGGAAATCTACATTGTAGAACTTTCGAAGAATACTCGTAATATATAACAAAAAGCAAAAATTTCATTCTTGTTTCTAAGTTTTTTTGGATAAATCAGGCATTTTCTTATGCTGAAGAACTCGTAATATTCGTTTTCTACTAATTTGAAGAAAAAAATATCGGGATTAATAGTTTTTTGTTTTTATTTTTGAAGACTCAATTTTTGCGCCATCAACTGTCGTAATAAAATGTCGAAGTTAGTTCTATTTGCATTTTATAAATAAATTCGAAGGTTTAAATCTGATAGTTTAAAAATCTATAACAAATATTTCTGTAATTTTTTTGTTTACCAAATATATTTTTTCCGTTTTCTGATTTATTTTTACATGACTAAAAAATTTTTTGGATGTTTCGATACAAAATTTTAAGTTTTTTTTTTTTTTTTTTTTTAACTAAACGTAAGATAGCAGTAAAATATTTTTCTGTACAACAATACATTGTGTAATTAAATTTCATCAAAAACTAAATACTTAAAATTCTCTACAAATATAATTTTAAGAAGCGGTTTTACATGTATAAAAATGTAGAACTGAAGGAAGTATTTTTAAAATCTGACAGAATGCATAGCTATACGTGTATTAGTAAAAAAAGCATGCATTAGTAAAATACATGTAAAACTGGCAAGAAAATAAAAAATTTTTATGTAACATATATTTATTAATAATACTAAAATATATGAGTATTTGAAAAATGAAGACAAATATTGGAAATTAAAAAATTTATTTCAAGTAATTAGAAATATTGTTTAACTTCAAACCCATCCATTAAATCCATAATTTCATATTTTAATAACAAAAAAAATTATTCTAGGTTAAAATTTTATACAATAAAAGTGGGTAATAGGAATTTATTCATTACAAAAGAAATAAAGTTATTTATTATAAACAAAATTTATTTAAAAAGGTTAATACATTAGTGTAAGAGAATTTTATAGATTTTTTTTATAGTATTGCGTATGCGTACAGATGTAAAGCAAATCAAAATAATAAACATTTTCAATTGAAACCAAAAAGGGAACAGTTTTAGAAATATGTAATATAATAAAACGATTTTAAAATTAGCGTGGGACTTTTTTTTGAAAACAATTATTAAATTATTTTCTATTAATATAATGAAATAGAATTTAGAGATGAATAAGTAAAAAGGTGAAACAAAACCCCATACAAAAAACTGTGTAAAGATTAAATCTGCTGGTGAGGGAACTGGCATAAGAGGGGAAAAAGAAAGAGATTCTAGGTAAAGAAGTGGAAGAAAATTCTTCCCCGGCAGCCCCTGAATACAAAAGAGAGACCGGTCAAGTGATTGACGTTTTCACGCGGATTCTAATTGACACCACGGTTACCCGAACGCTGTTAAAGGGGAAAGGCTTGGTCGCTACTCCCGACCAGCGCCGTCCTTTAAGGAGCTGTTGTTCTTTTTTTTTTGGTGGCACTATCGACCAGCCGTACTAAAGGTTAAACCGAAGATCCCGCTCACTTGGACCACTATCAATACTTAATCCACCTAATTCTCACTTTTAATAATATTACACACAAGTCTTAATATCAAATCCTCATCAATCCTACCTAAAACCAATCGTAGCTTCAATCATATGAAGGAAGCACCTGGGCGCTCGTGCAATGGTATGCACCTTGACGTAATGAAGCAATCTTCAAGGCCAACTTCACAATTAACAATCCAATTCACGCTTGTATCTCTTTCATACATAACATTCCCCAAATTGCCATACACGACTTACTGAAACTTCTGTTATTTAAAGCTATCTTATTTATTTCCTCTTCTACATTTCGCTAACTTTGGTTGGAAAAAGAGTTGCCATTAATCTTGACCCCAAGAACCAGAGGTCATGTTAAAAGAAAGGCAGCGTGAGCCTGTACACATGGAGGCTATTACTGGTTATATATCACCACCACATATTTATTTTCCTGAAATTTTTAATTATGTTGACTTTATATTATATACATTATTTATTTGAATGAAAAGCCATGGACTTGTCCATGCAGACCATTCTAAAAGTGCGTCTTGGATTCTCTTTGAAATTACTTCAGCTGATGCTTTTTACGTCCCACCCGGAACTGAGATCCACACAACCTCTGCTCGGGGGACGACTAGCAAGCCACAGCGAATAATCATTCATAACCTTTTGCTCGTTTTGCCGCGTACATCCCGTACGGGCTACCTACATAGCTACACAACAATTTGCCCGTACTGGCCGCGACACTGATATTTCTTTTCTATCCTTGATTTGCATATATTTTTAATTCTTATTGTGAGTGAGTGAATATTAACGTCATGCTGTTCAGCTACAAAGGGGCTTTTGGTGATGGAACTTGTAATTTGAACCATGTTTTAAGTGGCAAGGACGACACCCAAGCTGGCTGCTGTTACCAAATACTGTTTCCAATAAATTTTTAGCATTATACTACCTACCGCGTTATTATGAATGCAGTTTAATCTTTAGAAACAGAGTTATCTTCATCAAACTATTAAAAATATTTGGGTAGAAAGTCTCACAACTAAAAAGAATTATCAATTTTAGTTTGAAATACTAACCAAAAATATTAGGATCTTCCCAAAACTATTAATATTGGTGTTAAAAGGAAACACAAGAGTGATAGTTAACGATGAAATAGCTAATTGCTTATATTTTATGAAACGTCTGGGGTTTAAAATAAAGTATTTGTCTGTCATTTATGCTTTTCAGGCTGACAATGCGAGAATAAAAGTAGCAGAGATTATGCCTAAATCTTCCATGAAAGAGGCTTGTAAGATTCACTCAAAAAAGGCACTTATAAATACTTAATGGAATAAGGAAGCCCAAAACTTAGGAAATAGGTACATTTTAAGTGCAAACAGAATTATTTTAATGCAAAAAAAAAAATTAATCTTTAAACTCTATTTTCTCAGTTTCTAATTTCGCACTTTTCCACAAGATTAAAAAAAAAGATTCGGTTGCAACGCTATGATGTCTTATATGTATTTATACTTTTAGATCTATATTCTGTATACTTCAGTGATGTTAATGGGATTAATAAATTTTATTTTGTAATATGATGAATAAAAAAAATAAATGATTTCAAAGTTTTTAATGTTTTAATTTTAAAATTACTTAAGTAAGAGATAAATATAAAATCTAAGGTATACAGAATACAGATATTCTTTCGCTTCAGTTTTATAAAAGAATATAGGATCTACTCTCTATACGTCTTTCATAAGTTATCTTGTGGGACACAGAAAGTAAACCAATTAGTTATTATTTTATGTTAATATTTTTTGCTATTTAAAAAATTGCAATAATTTCATAGCAAACATTTTTTTGATGCTTTAAACTTAGTACTTTACGGCAAAGGCTAGAAGGAAAAAAAATCATATTAAAATGAACAAAATTTACGAGGAATCTGTAGTGTCTACTATTTGGCGGTAGATTCTTTAGGAGTTGGCGACGTTCCCACACCTACGGGAGAGAGGTTACTGTGTCTTTGAGGAGAAGATGATTGACCCTCGAGAAGTATGGTCAGGGAAGAGAGAATCCCTTGTTTTTGGAAGCGCGAAGCGCTGGAGTGTTTTTGGGGGAGAAAATTAAATTCCTGCAGTGAGAGATCAACGCACAGCGCATGATCAGGTGTAATAAGAAGAGATAATTTCTTGAGAGAATCCCTTGTGTTTTGGGAAGTGTGGAGCGCTTGACCAGGATTTGGTGTTAAGGAAAGCGGGTGAATTTGATTAAGAATCTAAGCATGGAGCGTGGTTTTGCTGTGCCAAGAATAGAGTTTCTTGGGAGTGTTTTAACACGGATGATTGAGTTAGTTTCTGTGGAGTGAGAAACGAGATAATTGTGTTTGCTGTTGAGAAGTAGTTGATTATATGGAGATGGTTAGGAAGTAATTAAGAATACACGACAGAATCGAAAAATTGTGTCAAAATATTTAATTTCAAAAATTCACACAAGTTACTATACCCTCTTAAACGTAGAAACGATTAGTTGGGATTTTACTTTTTAAATATTTTTTTGTATAATTCGTATATAAAAAAAGAAGAAGAAAACATAATTTGCAGCCGGTGAAGCATGACGGAAAAACATGATATCAGAATAGGATGAAGAAATTCAGAAAATAAATAAATAAATCGTAAGTTTAATCCAAATTTGTGATTCCCCTCGCCTTGCCTCTTTTCTTTGAGCTCAATTTATGAAAGAAAATATGGCACAAAACGACATGTATGTGGAACCAGAGCAGGGTAATCGAAAATTTTTCTCGGGAAAAGACATCTCATAAATGTCACTTAATGGAATCTAAATATGTTTTACACCGTAAAACTCTTATGTTATGAGCTTTTCCAGGCTGTTAGAGACATTGCAGTTAAGAATGCGAGCCCCCTGACAGCGATGTGAAATCCTGGCCAGCCGTAAATCACTCCCACAAATGTGCTCGTTGAAGATATTTTTTTACGTATAAACACAATTTTTTTGTTTCATTTATTGCTGTTGAAGATTCTATGAATTACGAAAGCAAAAGAAGAAAAACATACTTTCGGAAAGTAATTTTAAAAGCTGAACTAAAACTTTTTTTTCAATTTAAATATTTAAAGTTTTAATGGTTATTTTGAAGATAATCTCATTATTATATAATTTTACGAAAAAAATTCTTTGGGAATTCTTCTTCTTCAATGGCCCAACAACACTGGATGGGCCCTGGCCTCCAAAAATTTTCCTTATGCATCTTTACTCTTGGCAACTGTTTTCCAGTTTTTGACCTTCAAAATACTTAGGTCTTTTTCGACACTGTCAATCCATCTTAACGGGGGTCTGCCCAGAGGTCTTTTTCCCATGGGATTTGCCAGAAAGATTTTCTTGCAGCAACGATCTTCATTCATTCTAGCCAGATGGCCAGCCCATTTAAGTCTCTGTAATTTGACAAATTTTATA
>BMAV01007014.1:0-47550 GCA_019973955.1 Trichonephila inaurata madagascariensis
TTCCTTCCATTTCATAATAATTTTCTTTCAAAAAAAAAAAAAATCATGATGTCAGAGCAAATATGTAGTAAAAAATTAAACCCTTTCCCTTTTTTTTCCTACTATTGTAGAGGCCCATCAGAAAATAAAAACTGTTTATAATAAAAATAAAAAACACAATACTTATTGGAAACCCCCAAAAAAAAAAAAAACCAATTCTGTCATTAATACCTTGGAGCTTTAAATTCTTTTTTTATAATCATTTCCTGTATTTAAATATTTATCAAATCTGTTCACAAGCTTCATAATTTCCATGTTATTCTGTTCCACCTTCAATACATTAAACCAATGGTCTCAGTGCTTTCTTAAAACATATCTTTCCGAAACTTTACCATCTTCGGCCAGAAAACCTTCTTTTCAAAAGCAGGGTAAAGATGTAATCTTAAAGGTTTCGGGGCGTCGGGGATGGGATTCAGACGAAACGAAGAAATCGATTTTCGGCCATTAAAAATCGTTTTTTTAAATAGATAGGGCCTGAATCGCTTCGTGAATCGATATTTCACCCTAAAAAATCGAAATTTTTTTTTTTGTTTTGGAAAAACCCAAAATTATGTACAATTAGTTGAATGTATTTTTTAAAACCGTAATTTTTTGGGGTGTTGGCTTTAAAGGGGGGTTTTTACTGGCAAGAAAAAAAAACTAAATTTATCATCATGTTACTCAACCATGATTAAAGAATATCTTTGGGACACTTTCCTTGTGATCCCTTTTTTCGATTGCCGACAACATCGCAAATGATGAGCGGAACCTTGGATCCCAGAAATTTGATAGACTGTCTTTTTAAAAAAAGCATTAAAACAAACTATTTATTATCTTTTTTACAAATTTTTTAATGAAAAAATACATTTAAAAAAATAAATGTTTTCTTTTATCCCTTATTTTTGATATGGTAATAAAAATAATTCAACGTCAATCCCGAAATTCGCTGGTTTTACTAATAAGAGATCTTTTTAATATCTTTTTTGTCTTTCATAAATGGGTTTATATTTTCGAAAATGGATTGAAAAAAAATTCTTTAGAAATCGATCTTTTTGATTTTTTTTTGAATCGATTCATCAGGAAAATTGAATCGTTTCAAAAACGATTTTTCGGAAAGAATTGCCATCCCCGACTATAGTTTTTAAGTATAAATCTTGGGAAAACTAGGTGAATATGAACTCTCGTTTTTTTAAAAAATTTTAATTTTAAAAAAAAAATATACAAAACAGTGTTTGATTTAACTTTGAAAATATTAGCCTTTTCTGAATACAATTCTTTCCTTTTATAATATTTGCATCGACTGATATGGAGTGAATGTTTTGTTTTTACGCATTTTCTCTGGAGGACTTTTATCAGATAAATATTACATACATGGAACATGGCGAAGAAGATCAAATTTAGAGCTTTATCATTCATATAAAGAATCTGACATTGTTAACTTCATCAAAATACAACGAATTAAATGGCCAGGTCACGTTACCAGAATGAACGAAGACCACACCACTAAAAAAGTCTTCAATGCTCAACCAATTGACACACGAAGAAAGGGCAGGCCAAATATTAGATGGATTGATGGCCTAGAAAAAGATCTCCTAGTTTTGAGGACTAGGAATTTGGAGAACACTAGCAGGAAGAAGGCTGGCCTGAAAAAGGCTTCTTGAGGCGGCCAAGGCCCACCCTGGGCTGTCGTGCCACTGAAGAAGGAAGGACGGAAATATAACATACACGGTCTTTTGATTGTAATCAACCTTACAATATCTACTACTCAGACTAATTCTTTAAATTTAACCTTTCTTCAGCTTTTACAATATCGTTATCAGCTAGCCAAACTTAATCAGCTATAGTAACGAAACAAATGCTTCTTCTCCCTTTTTTTACGCACAGTAATTAAATGCACTCAAGATTTGTTGATATTTTCGGCCTATTAGCTTTTAGGCATTAGAGCTAAAAGATACGATAATAGTTTGGATCTATTACATATGATAACGAGTAAAAGTCCTGAAAAAATCCTGTAATGTGGTTGATTAAATCACGCCTTGGAGTTCACATTTTACTTCGGAATAGATCTTGCTTTTAAAATTTAGACACCAATTTATTCTTTTGTTTGAAATCCACATTTAATTTATTTTTGAATTCTGTGTATTATTTTGAAAGAAGAAATATTTTTGTCCACAGTTTCCACAGATATCGTAAAGTGCTTTTTTAAAATGGGAAAGATCACAGAATCCATATTGCTCGGATAATAAAGTCAACTCTTGAATCAAAACTGTTTTCTTCTGTTCTTTTAGGAATGTTGTAAAAGTTTAAAAGAAAACTGTTCTGTGTATACCGTATTGTTTGAGATATAGTACAGTACCTTATACATTATTTATTATTCTCAAATCTTGTTTCTGCTTACTGGTCTACTGGGAAATGAATATATCAGAGCAGGAATTGATCAAATTAAATCACATGATACTGTAAACAGAGAAAAAGAGGGAATGAATGTGCATCTGTAAACTGGCTTCCGAAAGAGGTTTTTTGAAGTTCATTATTAAGAAATGACAGAAACAGTAAAATTTATGTAAAAATATTTAATGATACGATTATGATGAAAAGCAGATAGAAAGATTAAACGAAATAACTAATGCTATTATTAATCATTTTTATTATTATTAAATACAATTTCATTAGTATTAATAAGTATGAATACTTCCACACCACAGGTCCGAGATTCAAATCCTGGGCTGGACAACGTTGACTTAGCCTTTCATCCCTTTAGTAGGTTGAAGAGTACTAAGCATGCTTGGGAGCTTAACTCTGGGGGTTTACGCGCCAAACCTGATCGGAACATCTACTCAAGCACCTTATGACCCAATGTCGCCTATACTGAGTTGGGCACAGTAGGCCTTGGCTCTCATGGGCTGTTGCGCTACTGAGTTAAGTTAATAAGTATAAATACTTACACTTGACAGGAATCGTACCGGGGAGGGACGTGCATGGGTGCATCTCTTAGAGCCTGGTCATGGCCGGATGTCCTGAACTTCCCTCCAGCCTGGCTCTCTGTTGGAAATCAAATGTGACCGATGCTGCCAGACTTCTCTGGCTTTACTAACAAGTGACCATCTAAAATGTCTTTTCTATGATAATGGCAGAAAAATTCACCCCCTTTTTTAAAAAATGTTGTTACCATCCAACTTCACCTTATCACAGTGCTTCTCAAATTTTCAATACTTGCGATCCAATATTCTATTAGAATTTCCATCGCGCCCCTTTTCCATACAATAACAATGTTTTGAATTCAATAATACTATGTTTTGACGCTAAAGCTGCAATAAGATTTTAACCTCTTAAGTGTCACTGGAGTATATATAAGTCTCGCTTAGTCAAAACGTTTATTGTACTGAGCGCACATATACTTCGTTTTGAATTAAGATCTTTTCTTTGCCTTGCTATCCATACAATTATTCCGAAGGCTTTGGAATGCAATAAAAGGACTTTGACAGAGTTTGTGAAGGATTTACTTATTTCAGAGAGTATTTGCTTAATTATTCCTTTTCTTTCCGCTACCCCCAGCCTTCCAATACATCACATGCGCCACATAGTGCGTCTACGTGGAAAAATGTGTCATTGAGGAGTGAACTTCGTAACTTTTAATCAGCTTTTAAGAGATTAATTATAAACAATACAAATTATTAAGATAATAGTTAATTTTTGTATTTAATTTTATATATGACCAGCCCATGGGGTCACTGGTAATTATTAAATTTGTTCTTAATTTAGTATTGTTAAATTATTTTTAAAATACGTCGGGCAGTACTGATACATTTATAAGTGTATTATATCAGTGTACATAAGTATTTTATTTTTTATTGTGTCAGAATTTGTATTTTTTTGTTTACTTTCAGTAAATTAATTATTTTTTAAAATAATCTTTTGTTTTCCTCTTTTCTATATGCTCGCGCTCCCCTGATAGAGTTATCACGCCTCCCTAGGGGGGCGTGCCCCACAGTTTGAGAAACGCTGCCTTATCACATTCTGAGATGCATCGGACTTTCCAATGGGACTTAACATCCGATCTTTTTATTATTATAGACTTTTTGGCCAACAACCTTCTGGAGCTCATCTGACGTATGTTAGATCTTTTAAGGATAAGAAACAAAAACTTGCCTCTACTTTTGGTGTGTGTTGAGTGGTAAAGTAAAATAGCAGTTATTTAACAAAAATAAATTTTATTTCAAAACACTAACAACTAAGTTCGAATATATATATTCCCTTCGTCAGAGTGGAATTCTGGGAAGATTGAAAGAAATGCTTGAAGACATTTCTTCGGACCAATTCTGACCTTCAAAGTTCAAAATTTTTTGAAAATGCTAAAATAAAACAATAAAAAGCAAAATGAATAAGTTAAGTTAAAAAGAAATGCCAAAACAACAACAACAACAAATTAGTCTATTGCACTATAGTGATGTCTCTACAACATAACAAAAAACAACAATAAGCGACACGGACGAAAATAAAGAACTAAGTTCTTGCTCTCTAACATACAGTGTACTATCGGTTCTTATAAATACCACAAAGTTATTCAGCTGTAAAATTAATTATATGCACTGTTCACCTAAAACAAATAGTGAAATCCTTTTCTTAGGTCTTCATTAACATACAAAAAAATAAGATACTCATCTTTTAACATTAACTACTTTTTCGGAACAAAAATGACAATCTTCGAAATCCGATCAATATGTTAGCTGAAAACGCAACTTCTGCTATAAAACTATTCGCCTTCTCCGCTTAATTACTCATCGTAGAACCCGTGCTGCCATATATCTAAGAAGAGTGGATTTATAAGAATATTCCTTCTAAGTATCGTCCGAGTGTTCGTAAAAATGGTTATTCTATGTAATTTTAAAGTGCGAATTACTTATAAGTACAGTTGGGGGTACAGATAAAGGGTTATAGAGAATTCAATATTTTAATAATTCTTACGACTAACACTTAGAGCAGGCATTCGTCAGAATTCTGGATGTATTATATGGACGTTATTCAATTTGTCGCATCACTCAAAATCGTTGAAGCAGTCATTGCAAGTTAAAAGTTTCGCTCAAACGTTCATGCAGAAACTTTTCACCTCTATTCGATGGAATTATGGATTCACCTTTTCAATCAATTTAGCTTTTTCGCACTTTAGCAAATGCGTTCCAGCTTCACTTACTAAGCACGATTTTTATCTGATAGAACGCAGTGAAAGGCTACTTCAGGGATCGGCTACCTATGGCACGCGTGCCACATGTAGCACGCTGTAATATTCTCAGGGTCACTCTAATCTACTCTACAAATTTGTCAATTTTTGGTGGATGGAAGTCGATAAATTTGTAATGGACCTTATTTGTCAAACATCTTCAGAATTATGGACATTTACAGAATAATAAATAAATCCGAAAGATAACTCTAGAGATAAATTTACAGTTTTGTTAATTATTGAATATCATTGCTGGAGAGATTGAATTGTATGAAGAGAGAAAATTGCATGTACTCTGATTTTAGCTCTTGGTTCTACATATCTAAGTAAAAATTCTTTCCTCGTATGAAAAATATTTCGAGTCCATAAAGAAATTGTTTTACAACTAAATGCTTCGAATCGTGTCAAATTGAAAGTCACACATTATACCCCTGATTTTGAGATATGAAAGTAGAGCGGCGCAAAAACTAGGTCCTCATTAAAATTTTTATTTATCTTTTTATCCCATTCAGGACCGCGGCGAAAGGAGAAAGAAATCTTTCCTCCGGCCCGCGAGTTCGGAGTGAGTACGCACGCACGGGACCGGGTGAGTTTTCCCTGTTAAGCCTAATTTCACTTAAAAATTCATGTAAAATCTTAAATGCAATCAATTACGCTAAAATTTATTTTTTATTATAACTGATAATATCTGAATGTAAAGTTCAAACATTTTCGCTATGTTTAAGAAACAATATGGCGAATTTTAAAGAAAATGTACTCATTTTAATAAAAAAAATACTCTTTTCACCATGAGGATTTAAATTGAATAGACCCAAAACTTGTAAAATACTATCTGGCAAATATCAAACGATGCAATTCTAACTGATACAAATCTTTTAAATAACAGCTAATGTATCGTTTTTTTTATTTTTAATTGATCCTTATAATTCTTTTTGTTTTCTTAGTATCACTTTAGTAATTATGTTTCATGTTCTTATGGTTTTGGCAACTCTAAATGCGATTGCAACGAAAGAGAATCGTTTGTTCTTACTAAATTAAAAATCAGTCATAGTAAGAACAAGGATTCTTTTTCGTTAAAAATGAGTCATTGCATTTGTTCTATGAAGATCTGCTTTTTAAATGTCTTTTGAGTATCAAAATTATTGATGAAAATATGAGCCATACATAAAATAAATACTGAAACTATAATTATAAATGTCTAATGCCCAATAAACTAATAACTTTTCCTTCTTTTTCCAACTTAGTCAAAATATAAATAGAAATTCAGAGCGCAATAAATCACAAACCCTTAAATGCCCAATTCACCCGAAAAATCTAAACATGTGCAGTTGCTTACATTCATAAATATAAGGGATCTAATTAAAAAGAAAACTCTGAGCCGAAAGCACAAATTAAAATTCAAAGTTCTGTGAAACATTATTCGAAAAGAAATCAGACTTTAACCGTCAATTAGTGCCTTGTAAAAATTAATATAAAAACGTTCCAAACTGATCACACCGGTGTGATCATGGGTCTCAGAGAAAGGAAAGCGCAATCACATATACGATACCTAGGCCCTGGAAAGAAAAACGTGTGATCACATATATGTGATCATAGTCCTGAACGGGTTATTTAACTATAATAAAGGGAAATACATATATTTTATGTTGTCTATTTCTTATATTAATAAATATGTTGAAAAATACATAATATATATAAAATTTTACTTTAAAAAAAATTGTTGAAAAAATAGGTATATGTTATGGTGAGAAATATATTTTTATGTTAAGAAATATCTTTAAGGTGTATCCGACTACGTTCGGAACCTTGATTTTGCAAAAGCGTGTAAATGGATAATATTTATGATATTTAGTGTCACTTAGATTAGAATACATGTATAAATTGTTTTAAGGATATTATGATAAAAAAAAAGTTATTTAAATACAATATTTTGGCAAAAAATTAACTTAGAATAACCTTTTTTCCCAAATGTTCTCCTTTTGTAAAAACTGCTTCTATTGTATTAATATTTTGCCTGTATTCAGCTCAGACCTCTGTACAGAGGCTCAACTAGAATTTTTGAAATGCATAACTCGGAAGTCGGTTTATCCAGGTTTTACGAAAACAGAAAAGAGAAATTTTAAGAAAATACGCCGATAATTATTTCAAATGGTTGTAACTCTGAAAATAATGTGAATTTTTCAAAAATCATAGTTGAGCCTCTGTACAGAGGTCTGAGCTATAAACAGGCAAAATATTAATACAATAGAAGCATTTTTTACAAAAGGAGAACATATGGAAAAAAGGTTATTCTAAGTTAATTTTTTGCCGAAATATTGTATTTAAATAATTTTTTTTGTCATAATGTCTCCTTAAAACAATTTTATACATGTATTCTAATCTAAGTGACACTAAATATCATGAAAATTATACATTTATGCGCTTTTTTAAAATCATGGTTCCGAACGTAGTCAGATACCTTAAATGATTCAAAATTAATATGTAATAAAACTGTAATTTATCCATGTTATTGGCCTCTATTCTCTAATTTTGCATGCTT
Source organism: Trichonephila inaurata madagascariensis (assembly GCA_019973955.1). Taxonomy (NCBI): domain Eukaryota; kingdom Metazoa; phylum Arthropoda; class Arachnida; order Araneae; family Nephilidae; genus Trichonephila; species Trichonephila inaurata. Next base: position 7,776 of record BMAV01007014.1, read on the forward strand.
TATTGTGGGAATCGAATTGTTTAAAAAATGTCCTATAGTGTGGCACGCTGAAACATATTGGTAGATTGGTTTGGCACGGTAAAGCTGAAAGAGAGGTTGTCCATCCCAAGGATACCTGATCTTTTACGTTATGATCTATTGTGTTTCGTGACTAATGTAGTAACCACTTCTCCACAGAACACTTTTAGATAGTGAATGTAATTAAAACTTTTAAATTCAGAACAATTTAGGACTGAATAGTTGTCTTTAGAACATAAGTAATAATTGTTGTTGAGGAAATTGTGAAAGGAAATTTTTAAAAGGAGTTTCAATTGTATATTAATCGAAATTTTAGAAATAGTCATTTATTTTGAAATAAAAAAATATTATTAATTTTTTTGATACATGTGAACTAATTTCTGACTTGCCATTTTTATAATGTTACTAACATTTTGGCAATAACCCTGCCGGATGGCGTACTTTGTCACTGCCCTTGTACACCTAAGGTTGTGGGTTTGATCCCAGCTCAAGTCAGTGAATTTTCATGATGCCGAAAATCGACATCGTTTATGTCGTATGATTATGTGACATGTAAAAGATCCCTTGAGTGTCTGTTTGTCTTGTGTACTGTCAGCAAACTTAAATTCATAAGTTCAGTTTCGTGTCGTTAGAGCTCAGGTGCCTCCCTCTGGGGAGGAAACTGGACGTCAAAATTACTCGCGGCGATTGGTATTCCGAGTATATGGTGTGTGTGTGTCGCCCCATAAAAATATACCAGCTCCCGGGGAATGTACTATGTCTGCAGTGGTTAAACGCCTATCCGCAGCCCCATTAAAATTAAAAAAAATATTTTGGTTACATTTATATGAAGTTTTAAATACACATTTGAAAAATATCCTGTACGATGATTAATATTAATTTTTCTCTCAAACTCTTTCATTAATTATAATATTAAGGTGAGTGGCAACGTGTTTGATTGATTGATTGATTGAATATTAACGTCGCACTGTTCAGCTACACGAGGGCTTTTGGCGACGGACCACGTAATTTTGAACCATGGTCAAGTGACGTGGACGACATCTGAGCTGGCACCCCCTCTCCTAACTACCACACCACACCAACGGGAGGACGTTTCAGCTCTTGACAGATTTAACGTGCATCGCTGCCCTACACGGCGGGTCTTTAGTGGTACTGGGCTCGAACTCGTGACAAGGCAAGCCACGATCCGATACCTATACCATTCAGCTACCGCGGCCGGGCAACCCGTTTGAAACCGTGATTTTGCAAAAGAGTATAAGTGAATAATTTTTTGGATACTTAGAGTCACATGAATCAGAATATACACATAAAATAGTTTTATGATTATTATTACAATAAAAATTATTGAAATGCAATTTTAAGCGAAAAAATGAAGGAAGAATTATATAATTTCAAAACATTCTCCTTTTGTGAAAAATGCGTCTGTAATAATATTTTGCCTGTATACGACTTCTCTCTATACGTGGATAGAACTAGGGTTTATGAAATTTATAATTTAGGATTTGTTCATGTTTTAATACACATAAGAGTAATTTTTTTTTTGAAGTTATACTTCTTATTGCGCGTTGGGAAAAGGATGAGGGTAAATTTTTACGATGCGCGCGCACACCGTTGTCTAATATTTTAGCATGCCACTCTTTTGGTGCTAGGGGACTGATATTTGGGGGATCGTAATAACTATTGTTATAAACCGTATCTGTTGGGACGCATCCCCCCGGTGCATTCCCCCACTTCTACAGCTTTTTGCCCAATATCTCGGCACCCGAGCCTCACAGTCCATTCGGACCTAGCTCATTCGATCCCTCTCTATCTGCTCTTCCATTTATTATAATTTCATGCTCATAGGACTATTTCTTCCATAGTTTTTTAAACTTTTTAAATTTGTTTAAATTCACAATATCTTGGCTCTTGTTTGAGTCTCGGACTTGATATTTGAACCATCTGTTCCACTCGTCGAGTCCCATCCAGTCATTTTACTTCATTCCCATTGTGTAGGCATGGGGAGGGCTTAAGCACTAAAATATCATGCTCCCATGTTAATCCTATGGGACTGGAAAAAATTTACTCCCCCCCCCCCAATCCTAAGGAATTGAGCTTGGGACATATTTCTCCATATTTTAGTATTAGCGCGAGCTTTACGTGGAGCTTTTGGCTGGTCCGATTGACTTAAGGTTAGTATTGATATTTTGAATGACGTGGAAACAGGAACTGCATTATTCATTTTTTTCGTCTTCAGAATCTGCATGAATGATATTTCTTGAACTTTGAACAAATTCAAAATAATCTTTACCTGTCATAATTGGGGCCGTGTACGCTTTATCGTCAGCTACTGCAACAAATTCTTCGGATGATACAGTAGGACAGTCCAATAATACAGAAACTTTCAAACGCTTGTCTTAAATCTCGCCTCCGCGGTTGGTGTTTTCGGTATTTTGTTCATTTCCAGCAAGGAAATCTTTTCGTGTTCAGAGAAAAAAATACATTAATGTTTGTCTGGACCGTAGTATTATTTCGCGTTAACCAATATTTCGTCTTAAGCGATTTCCCGCTAAATGTGTTTCACTTTAAAATGGTTTTAAGGATAATTTTACAATAAAAAATGGTTCAAATACATTTATTTGGAAAAAAAGTAGAAAAATTTAAATGTTTTCAAAATAATCTTCTTTTATGGAAAATGCTTCTAGAACAATAATATTTTGCTTATATAAAGCTAAGACTTTTCTAAAGAGCCTGAACCAGAATTTTCTGAAAAATTAGCATTGTTTTCAGAGTTGCTGTCAATCAAAAAAGTATGCGGTGTTTTTGTGTGTTCAATAGTCTGTACTCATATATATTTAAACGTCAATAAATCCACTTTTAAATTCCACTTCCAAACTCTTAGTTCAGGCTTTGTATAGAAGTCTTAGCTTTATATATAAGAAAAATATTATTATTATAAAAGCACTTTCCATAAAAAGGAGAATTATGTGAAAGTATGTCATTCTTACTTCATTTTTTTTTTGCCAAAACATTGCATTTATATAATTTTTTTATTACAACCTTCTTAAAATATTTTTATATATTTATTCAAATCTAGGTGACATAAATATCAAAAACATTATTTATTCATACGCTACGTAATCGGAAGCCTTTATGTGTCTTAAAATAGTTTTCATAACTTAAGGCATCCGATTAGGTTGGCAGACCAATTATTTCAAAAATTGATTTTCTGAAGAATTTTATTGCTTTAAAGAATATAAATAGGCTTAAAGAGTCATAATTATTAAATAAATAATATATATGACCTTTTGGTTTTGAAAAAATATTATTTTTATGAAATTTTAGCAAAGTTTTCAAAGATAAGAAAAACGCGATAAAAAAAAATGCATTGGACAAATGCAATTTCAATTTATTGAAACACTACTTGATTGATCTGAGGTTTCACTAACCACAGGGTAAAAATATTTTATAAGCATTTAAATTTGATGTTAATGGGGTTTTTCGTCAAAATTACTGTACGTAAGCTAAAAATGGCCGTAAAACGTGATTAAATGTTACTGTCTTAAAACCTGGGATTTGTTGCACTGTAAAATGCTCATAACATATATGCTATAAATTTCATTGAATTTGATTGGATTGTTTTGGAGACATACCGTTTTTCGCGCACAAATTATCGTAAATATTTCATTCTTCTAAAATACATTAAAAAATATTCTTATTAGTTAGGTCAAAGTAAATGCTATAAAAACAATGATAAAGTAAATGCTATAAAAACAAAGATAAAGTAATAGCTATAAAAACAAATATAAAGTAAATGCTATAAAAACAACTTAAAAAATTCTCTAGTTTCTAATATTATTTCTTCTTCCTCAGTATTTATTTTTCCTTTTTTTTAATAGCTCTAAATTCAAACACCTAAAAATCACTCTTTCAACCTAGTCGGATACCTTAAGTGAAAGGATAGATTGTATTCAACACCACAGTTATATATCATCCTATAAAATGCTAACAAAAACATTTATTTCAGATCCTTTGGAAGATTAACTATTGAATAGATCTTTAGTAGATAGCCCGATCTTTCTATAATATCCTTTTTGAAAAGAATATCTTCCAGCTTTCACCATTCCCGAATCCTGAATGGGAACCAGCAGCTGTTACTCCTTTCCTTTTCTGGCACCTAAATCCCAGGAGTCACCAATTTCCCAAAACCCTTGATCTTGGAGAGATGGGCTCAGAAGAAATAAATCTGTAGCAGTGATTTTTGACAGAATAGCATTGTTAACTTTTGAAGGCATAAAAGCAAAAAGGCATCTTCAAATGCATCTTTTCATGCGAATTTAAGAATCATGAATAAAAAAAAAATTTTTTTTTGAAGGAGAAATGGTAGTTTTTTGAAAAGTACCTTGCATGTAATATAGCAACGTCGAATTTCTTTCAAGTTGTGGATAGTTTCAGATATCGGACTACGCTGGAATCGTGATTTTGCAAAAGGTGTAAATGGATAAAATTTATGATATTAGTGTCATAGATTGAATACATGTATAAATTGTTTTAGCGATTCTTTGATAAAAATTGTTAAATACATTTTGCAAATTAACTAAATCTTTTCCAATGTTCTCCTTGTAAAATGCTTCATTGTATTAATATTTTGCCTGTATTCAGCCTCAGACCTCTACAGAGGCTCAACTAGAATTTTTGAAACGCATAACTTGAAGTCGGTTTATCCATGTTTTACGAAAACAGAAGGGAGAAATTTTAAGAAAATACGCCGATTATTATTTCAAATGGTTGTAACTCTGAAAATAATGTGAATTTTTCAAAATCATAGTTGAGCCTCGTACAGAGATCTGAGCTATATACAGGCAAAATATTAATACAATAGAAGCATTTTTACAAAGGAGAACATTTGGAAAAGGTTATTCTAAGTTAATTTTTGCCAAAATATTGTATTTAAATAATTTTTTTTTGTCATAATGTCCTTAAAACAATTTTATGCATGTATTCTAATCTAAGTGACAATAAATATCACGAAAATTATCCATTTTTACGCTTTTTTAAAATCATGGTTCCGAACGTAGTCGGGATGAGTTTGATGACAGGGATGAGTTTTTGCGTATTAAAGTATACGCGGGTTTTTTCAGTTATTTTAGTGCAACGTGCATTTAGAAATAGCTACGGAAAAGAAGCACCAACCAACAAGAGCATTTTGCAATGGTATCATCAATTTAAGAAAACAGGTTGTGCTTGTGAAAAAGAAAAGCATTATCCGTCCAAGCGTCTCGGAAGAAGCAGTGGAGAGGGTGAGGCAGAATTTTGTTCGAAGTCCACAATTGTCTACGAGAGTTAACGCCTGTGAAATGGAATGCCCAAAACAACATGGAAAATTTTACGAAAAAAATTAAATTTCAAGCAATACATTTGAATTAAAACTAACAAAAAATTTTGCAGGACGAACCATTGATAGAGGAGGAAAAAAATTTTGGAACGAACTGGGTTACAGTTTGGACGTATGATGTGTAACAGGAGAGTCACATATCGAACAAAATAAAAAAAAAAAATTGGTATATTTCTCTTTACATCCATGTATCACTTATTGTAATATGTGCAATAGTTTTGATAATATGATTTTTTAAAATGAGGTCCATCATTTGTATTCACCTTGTACTCACGTAGCAGGATGTAAAAAAAATAAGAAATTGAATGGGCTAAATGATGCGACGTCATAGTCACATGATAACTATAATCATGTGTTTCCAGTCAATCAATTCATGCGCTTTGATCTTGCCAACTCGCTTTTTAAAACATTTATAACAACGTAGGTAATAAAATTCCTACTTTTAAAAAAGAACCGTGTAAATATGTTTTTTCGTATTAAGAATTTTTTTAAAGAATTTAAAAATCTGAACATTTTTACTCAATTTTTAAATTTAAAATTTTATCTAAATTTTACAACAGATAGATGAGAGTCGGGTATTATGAAATACCATTCATATTTCTAAAAATAACTTTACTGGTTTTTGATAAATATCTTCCAAACCATCATGAATATGTACTATAAACGACTGTAAGTAGTTGTCACTTTTCAAAAAATTTCTTTTTTCTTTTTGTTATAAAAAATGATAAATGGAGGGTATTAAAGAATAGTCGTGTAATATGGAATAGGTGGTTTAAACCATTGGAAAACTAAAACAAAAGTCATTGTCCAGGACAGTCAAGGTGAATCTACAGAAAACAGCTGAATCATTGAATCCAAATTTTTCCCGGTGATATTCGGAGAATTTTCCGTTGCAAAGATACATTCAGCGCATTTTTGATTTTTTTAGAAGGAAGAGCAACAATGAAAATCAGAATGGAATGTCGGGTATTATGGAGTTTCTAGTATTCCATAATACCCAACACACCATCCTGGGAAATGAACCTTTAAACTAAAAGACAAAACATATATAATCAGCTAAAAGACGAACACTATATTACAAACTACAATTCTTTTAGTATTGATTATGCTTCACTTTAATGTTCAAGTCACATGTATACTAGTAGGTTAAACTGTTTGAAAACTTACCTGCAAAATTTTTTAAAAATCACAAAACACACTTTGTTTTGTAGCAAGTGGTATGTCAGCAGCAAGTGTGACCTCTTGCTGTTGGCAATGACCACTTGCTGCAAGTGTGACCGATGCTGCATTGCTTCCTGAGAGGTTCAAGGTTTTTCCCGTATTAGTAGCAACAAACAGAGCCAAAACCTTGGTATTCCATATATATTACCCGACTATTCCATAATACCCCATTATCATCTACAAGTCATGCACGTTAATTCTGTCGAGAGCTCAAACGTCCTCCCTGTCGGTCTGGTGTGGTTGTTTGGAGAGGGATGTCAACTCAGATGTCGTCCTCGTCACTTGACCATGGTTCAAAATTACGAGGTCCGTCGCCAAAAGCCCTCGTGTAGCTGAACAAGGCGACACATTAATATTCACTCACTCATTTACAAGTCTAATGTTAATGTAGAATTCTATGGAGGACACGTGCGTGACTGCATTTATTATGTGACTTTCATGAATTTAATCCATTGGTGAATATTACATGATAAATACAATCACATGTTTTCCATTGAATTCAAAAAAAACTGCAACTACTTGAAAACTGAATATTAAAACTTTTAAAGATCGTTTTTCTATTTAAAACATTACTTTTATTCTAGTTTTAAACTATTTATAGCCTTTTTTTTATTTTATCAATGGTTTTTCAAACGTTATTTATGAATAAGATTGCAAATGTCCAGCATTTGAAGAAATGCAAAACTTTGGCTCTTTTTGAGGTTCAAATATGTTTTAGAGATTCATTGCAATTTTAGTTGTTATACAGATACGTTTCAATATATTTTCAATACAGTATTTTCAACAATAAATTTCTAATAAAATTTTCAACGAATTCAAAAAAGGTTACTTTTTTGTATTGTGTGTCGTTCATTTACAATGAATGACACATATTAAACTGTCCTGAAAACTAATTTTTAGGCAAAACAACGTCAACAACTTGAATGTCACGAGTGCGTGCGGGTTTTGAAAGGCAAAAATTTAATTAAAATGAAGGGAAGAAAAAAAGAGACAAAACACACAGGGAAACATATTAAAATTCTTCTAAGAATCTAATTTCTTAATTTTGAAAAAATACTTCTGAAGTCGTGTACATTAGGAAGGATCGAATTTTTCGTTCAGAATTTTAATACCTATCTATGCGGAAAAGATGTTCTATAAAGGGAGAATCAAATTTAAAAAAAAGAATTTTTATGTTAAATACTGTCAAAAGAGGAATGAAATTTAGGTATTTGAGCTCTTTATGGTAAAAAACCAAAGCGAAACAGCATTTTAGTACTTTTAAAATGTATTACAATAAGAGAGTATATACCAAATAGAGTTACAAATAAAAAGCGTCCGATACATTTAATTTCTTTAGTCTTAAACTTTATAAAAATAGTAATAACCTACTGTTGAAATTACATTGCATGATAAGGCGGAACCAGGGTTTTAAACCAGAACTGAACCGAAAATTGGAAAAAAACCCCGTTATTTTGGTTGGAACGTAATGATGATGACGTACAGTAAATGATAATGTATGATGGTTGTGGCGAATGTTGTTCCGGCACCAGTTGATGACGTCGGAGACCAGGTGCGAATGGTGTTGCTGCCTGAGGAAGTGGGGGGAGGAGGGTTTCCTAGAATCCAGTCCCCCTACGTTCCGAGATAGACTCCTCTAATAAAGGATGCGCGAGGACCGTTTTATGGTCCCTGCTGGAAGGAGAGAGAGCAAAGACGTGCTCTGAGTGTAAGATTGTGATTTAGATGTTCTGTAAATAAAATTGTATATATTTATATCTCTAGCCTGACTGTGTGTTTCGTACCCAATACGCCACATGGTTCACGATGGAGCTCTGTCATATTTCTGTATTCCTGTTCGTGATTGAAGGGATATGACATACATCGGCCACTGAATAGGACGTGTAGGTCCGGTTCTATGGCCGCTGCGATCGCGAGATCTCACACTAATGGATTTTTTTTTTCTATCGGGCCATTTCAAAAAATTGTGTTTCGAGATGAAGTAACTTTGTTGCTCATCTGCATGCTGTTTATATTTTAGTGAACACCACGCTGTTGCGACGTAAGCATTCATCCATTCTATGGTACCTTCAAGGCAGCCTCCATATGCCCCCAAGACACTTTGGACATCTGCCTTTATAAATATTTGCAAATACTGGTGTTGATGTGTGTAATACGGCTGGGATGACATACTTCGTTTTCGCGTTTTCCTCATAAACTATGGATTGTACAGGTACAGTTCTTCGGGTATTTTTATGTATCCCCAACGTGGAATCTGGCCTCTTCATTTTCTGGCCGCTATTTTTGGAACAACTTGTATAGAAAATGCTCATACAATTAATAAATACTTTCACAAAAATTATTCAATGGAGAAAAATTAGCATAAATTTCTATTGACAACTTTTAGACCAGAGGTAGCCAACTCGCGGCCCGACTTCAATAATTTTGCTGTCCGCAAGATTCATTACAACTTTACACAATGTGACTATTTTGTATAATATTTTTGTTTTTAGAGTCTTTCGTAACAAATAAAGCCCATAACTGTTTCTATTTTATCACGTTGCTTCTGTTACTGTGGATCGGGTTTTCCCGAAATTGAAGTTCATCAAATACAAACTTAACGGCGAAAACCTGCAACATCAATTTCGATAACAAAATACATGCATTGAGATCGACTTGCGAAAACTGAGTGAAGGATTTGAGAAACAAACATCTCACTCATTAAATAAATTAAACATTATTTTATTATTACTGTTATTATGTTATTCATGTTTGTATACATGAAAAACAATCAAAACAATAATAATATACCAATCTGTTTTAAAATTTCACCCCAATAAATGTTTTTAATGGATTCAAATCTAATAGAAATTTATATATTTTTTTATATGCGGCCCGCGGGATTATAATGTTTTTCCGAAGTGACCGTGAGGTCATTTGGGTTGGTCACTCCTGTTTTAGACAGTTATGGGAAGAATAATTACTTGCAAAAAATAAAAAAAATTACCTTAAATAAATTATTTTTATAATTTAAAAGAATGATAAAGAAATAATAATTTGTTTCATACAGATTTCAAGACAATTTATTTTTTGTAAGATTAAAACATATTTCATTAGGTACAATTTTTACGCTTAAAATGTCCAAAAAGAGCTGAAGAACTTATTACATTAAGGTGTTCGGAACCGTGATTTTAAAAAAGCGTATAAATGAATAATTTTCATGATATTTAGTGTCAGTTAGACTAGAATACATGTATAAAATTGTTTTTACATTTTGACAAAAAAATTATTTAAATACAATATTTCGGCAAAAATTTAACTTAGAATAACCTTTTTCAAAATGTTTTCCTTTTGTGAAAAATGCTTCTATTATAATAATATTTTGCCTGTATATAGCTCCTCAGTCCTCTGTACAGAGGCTCAACTATGACTTTTGAAAAATTCACATTATTTTCAGAGTTACAACCCAATGAAATAATTATAGGTGTTTTTTTCTTAAAATTTCTCCCCTCTGTTGTCATAAGAAACGGATAAACCCACTTCTAAATTATATATTTCAAAAATTCTAGTTGAGCCTCTGTACAGATGTCTCAGCTATATACAGGCAAAATATTATTATAATCGAAGCATTTTTCACAAAAGGAGAATATTTTGAAAATGGGTCATTCTATGTTCATTTTTTGTCAAAATACTGAACTTAAATAATTTTTTATTGCAATATTATTCTTAAAACAATTTTATGTACATTTTCTAATATAAGTGACACTAAATATCATAAATATTATCTATTTATACGCTTTTTCAAAATCATGGTTCTGAACGTAGTCTGATACCTTAAATCTTTATGGTTTTAAACACTTTCTAGTGTTTTTAAAAACTTTATTAAGATTAAATAAATTGGGGTGTATCACGCAATCTAGTAGTGTTAAGCCGGTCTTCGATCTTAAAAAACGATTGCATCATTTGTTACAAGTCATTAGGATGACAGGAAAGACGAGTCAGTTTTTAAAAGATAAGAATCTCGACTTAATTTTACCCTATCTTGCTCTGTCGGCTCGTTTGTCAGGCAAATTAATGGTATTTCAACTCCACACTTCAACTAATGTTATGAATAATTTGATTACGACAGGTAATTATTCATTATTAGGAAATTGTTTCTAGGGCATTTGTCTTAAATTAGAAGAATATGACATCATGAGTTTATATGATGTGTTATGGAATGGAATTAATTTGAGAATGAACCCTTCTTTTTTCAGGTCTTACTATTAGTTTACACTCTCTCTTTTTCAATTTTTACTATTAGTTTCTCTCTCTCTCCCTCTATCCTTTTTTCAGTTCTTACTATTAGTTCACACTCTTCCTTTTTCAATTCCTCGTATTAGTTCATTCTCTCCTTATATATATCTTATTCAAATTTTCAATCGTTAATAAAATAATTTTTATTCATCCACTCAAGTTCAAATACATTTTTTAAACTTGTAGTGGATGACACTTGATGTTAATACACTTTTTTTCAAATATTAATTCATTAATTAAATTTTATTTTTAATTTTAAATTTATTTTTCGTTATTTCTGATGAAGTTACAACTAACTACAACAGATGTTGCCACGCAAAGTTAAAAATATTTTTTAAAACTTGTAGTGGATGACACGATGTTAATATCCTTTTTCAAACATTAATTCATTAATTAAATTTAATTAACTAAAATAAAATTTTTCTTTGTTGACATAAGTAGAAATTGACTTAAAAATTTTTTTTTATATTACTTGTTTTATAAAAAATTATATTTAAATATTCTAATGGTCTTTTTTCAACTAGCCTAAGCTTAAAAATATAAGGTGATTTGAATGTTTTCAATCTAGGTTGAATTTATTTTATAGAGTTTAAAATATTTAGTGTGAAAAATGTTATGTATGAAACAGAGTGGTTCTCAGAATTTTTATTTTTCATACATCCCTGGACCCGTAATAAAGATCCATTGTATATTTTCGAATATATGCCAATTCATGTATAAACCAAGAAAGCGTTTTTTTTAGCCATTTACTCTCTATTTGAAACGCACATAAATCGAATTGAAAAAAATCCGTAATCTTCAAATATATTGTTAAGTAGGTGAAATGGATAGGATATTTTCCAATTCAGTCGTTGCAAAGTAAAACGCCACCGACGATAGCTTTATTTCTGGTAATTGTATCTGAAGTTAAAGTATATTTTTCCCATTTAGTCCTAGTCTTACTTTCTCCGCCATTTTTTTTATTTGAAAAAAGTGTGGTTAGAGAAATTTGTAAACGGCAAGTGATCGTCGATCTAATTTTCATGTCTTGGAGAAAAAACTCGCCGTATCGTGAACATAGACATTCAGACATCCCAACGAGTGAATGTAAATTTTAAGAACTATAAAGAAATTCGGTTTTGATAATAACTTTGAAGTACTTACGTGACTTTTTCTCTTTCATTTTAGAACAAAAATTCCTTTCAAAACAACCAAAAAGTTAAGTGGAATAGCTTACTAATAAAAATAAAGTATCTTTTTTGAGAAAGAACAAAAACCTTTACGTATTTTCGAGATAAGTGGTTATGTTTATAAGCTGACCCCATTATTTTAAATATAAAAGAAAGTTCCGAAAATTGTCATCTTTTACACTGAAATGTAAAAAGTTAAAAATTTTCTGAAAAAAGTCACGGATTAAATGTGCACCTGTACGCTTAGATATCCAAATATAGATAGGGCTGTAATTAAACAATATTGCCATTGTTATGCTACAAGATACGAAATCAAGAAAAAAATATGAAAGCTTTTCTAGTAATTAGGACGGATACTTAAGGAACCACTGTTCTAATAACTAATTTTTGAGAAAAATATCGCTCATTCTCGAAATCCATGATTTTTTAAATCTTACAACGGCATTTTTGTGTCAAAATAATTTGAAATGGTTTTTTTATCTTACAAAATTGATAATGGGAATACGTTTTATCTTATTTTCTCGCTCTGTAATTTTTATTGATCATTTATTTATTGAAGTGCTTACTTCTTTAGGCGCCTTTTGCTGGAGAGTGAACTTGAATGATGCGTTTTAAAAAGCCAATCATTGTTACGCTGAGGTTTGTAACACTCGTAACAATGGTAACAACACTACTCGTAATAATACTAGTAAATCATTTGGGTTTAATGAGTATCGGAGAAATGAGTGCATTGAACTGCAGAGCAGAAATAGGACAAATAATTCTAATGGTTACTATTTATATTTCACCAAATCAAAGTGTAGAAAAAATTATCGAATTCATTCACAAAAATTTAGTTGCCTACACTGAAGCCGGATCAACTCTTCTGAACAAATTGCCTATTATTTTAAGTGGGGGTTTTAATGTTGATTTTTCAAAAGACAAATCAAAGCCTTTAGTAGATTTTTAAAAACCAAAATTCAATTTAATTATGTCAAATATGATTCAAATGAGAGTACGACAAAGTACGGAGCAACGCTTGACGGAGTTTTTCTTAGATATTTAAATCATTTTGAATCTAAAGTATTTATAACCTATTTCAGCTACCATAAACCTATTGTCTCCTTCTTAGAATACAATTAATTCACAAATATGATTGTATATTTCACAAAAATATTACTTTATGAGTACAGACATATGAATAAATAATTTTATATGACAATACTAATATCCCCTTGTTTTTTATTCACTTAACTAACCCCTGAAATAACATTACAAAATTTGAAGTTATCACTTCTATCGTGTGGTCATAAGCACACGCACTCTTTTTTTTATTTTACAAATGTCACACACTACAATAGCACCTCTGCCATCATTGCACGTGCTCTTCAACATTTTTCGACAGTAGAATTAAGAATTACTAGTTCAGGACATACGTCCAAATGTTCGGCGGCCATAGGATGACCAGAGTCACACAAAGTACAGTACGGTGAGTTGGCGATACCAATTCTGTAGAGATTAGATCACAGACAGCCATGCTTTGTCAAAAGTCTAAATAAAATGAGCTACAGCAGCTTTTCTAGGAACCTCAGAAACCCAGGACGGGTTCACGTTCAAGATTACCCAGTTCTTGTCCTACGACATCTCCGCAGCTTTCATTTAAATTATACTTAAAGACCATATTAGTAAAAAGGTCGCAATTCTCGTGGGTGGGTCCTTCGATCACAAGAGCTCCTTTCTTAGCAAGAGTGTCTGCATGCTCATTCCTAGCAATATCACAATGAGCCGGTATCCACTGAAAATAAATTTTATGAGGAAAATCTTTTAAGAACGATCTGCATTTTAAGGTATCCGAACACGTTCGCAGTACTTTTTAACAAAATAGCATGTTTAAGGTATCCGACTACGTTCGGAACCTTGATTTTAAAAAAAGCGCATAAATGGATAACTTTCATGATATTTGGTGTCCCTTAGATTGGAATACATGTATAAAATTGTTTTAGGGACACACACACACAATTTGACAAAAAAAAAAATTATTTAAATACAATATCTCGGCAAAAAATTAACTTAGAATAACCTTTTTTCAAAATGTTCTCCTTTTGTGAAAAATGCTTCTATTATAATATTATTTTGCCTGTATATAACTCAGACCTCTGTACAGAAGTTCAACTACGATTTTTGAAAAATTCACATTATTTTCAGAGTTATCATCAATTGAAATAATTATCGGCGTTTTTTCTTAAAATTTCTCCCCTCTGTTGTCGTAAAATATAGATAAATCCACTTCTAAGTTATATGTTTTAAAAATTCTACTTGATCCTCTGTACAAAGGTCAGAGCTATAAACAGGAAAAATATTTTTATAATAGAAGCATTTTTCATAATAAGAGAATATTTTGAAAATGGTTCATTCTATGTTCATTTTTTGTCAAAAAATTTTACATAAATAATTTTTTATTGTAATAATATTCTTAAAACAATTTTATATAAGTTTTATAATCTAAGTGACTGTAAATATCATAAATATTATCCATTTATACGCTTTTGCAAAATCACAGTTCGGAACGTAGAAGAATACTTTAAAACATTATAAATGCTTATTTAGAACTCAATACCAATAAATACTAATATTCAATTAACAATATTAAAAATAAATTACTTATATTTTTGAAGAACTTCAAAGCAGTTAGAGAAAAAAGTAATAAACTTATATTAGTAAGAGTATTACTAAAAGAATTTGGATGCGTTTATCTAAGTAATGTACTAAAATTTTAATGTTTTATTAAAATTTGAACATTTTAGAGCTAGTTGAGTAAACATAATAAAAAATGTTACACTCTTGATGAGACCATTATTTAAATATAACAAGCCATAACTCAAAAAGTATTCATACAATAAGAAATATTTTAGTACATTCTCTAGAAAATAACATAAATATCAGGTTCAAAAAGTGTTATAGAAATACAATGGTAATATTTTGAGTTATCAGACTCGCCATGATAGATTTCGAGCAATTTAAATGCCCGCTTCTGGTAGGTCAAAGACCCGCTTCTAGGTTTTCTAATTTTATAAAATTGATTGCAACGTAGAAACTAAATAAAGTATATTTTGTTAGGCCAAAAGATAGCTCTATTCAATAAAATAAATAACAAAAATATCTGTTTTGATTGAATGTGGTCATTTTCAACGCGTGTTCGGATACCTTAAAATACCTTGTGAATTACAGAGGTAATTTTGAGTCATTCATCATATGGGGAGTGGGTATTTGAAGGTGTCCACTCTTATTCTATTGGATTGTTCACGTATCTCTTACAAAATGTTTATGCATCTCCAGGTGGGAGCATAAAATACTTTGAAAATTACTACATAAAATATCGGAAATTTGTATGCAAATGTTTGAGTGTAGAGGTGTATGACGTAAAAGCTCATTTTGGTTAAGGTATCCGACTACGTTCGGAACCGTGATTTTGCAAAAGCGTATAAATGGATAATATTTATGATATTTAGTGTCACTTAGATTAGAAAATGTATATAAAATTGTTTTAAAAGTAGTATTACAATAAAAAAATTTTTAAGCACAATATTTTGACAAAAAATGAACATAGAATGACCCATTTTCAAAATATTCTACTTTTGTGAAAAATGCTTCTATTATAATAATATTTTGCCTGTATACAGCTCAGACCTCTATAGAGAGGCTCAACTAGAATTTTTGAAATATATAACTTAGAAGTGGGTTTATCCATGGTTTACGACAACAAAGAGGAGAAATTTTAAGAAAAAAACGCCGATCATTATTTCAATGGGCTGTAAGTCTGAAAATAATGTGAATTTTTCAAAATTCATAGTTGAGCCTCTGTACAGAGGTCTAAGCTATATACAGGCAAAATATTAGTATAATAGAAACATTTTTCACAAAAGTAGAATATTTTGAAAAAAAGTTATTCTAAGTTAGTTTTTTGCCGAAATATTGTATTTAAATAATTTTTTTTTTCAAAATGTCTTTAAAACACATTTATACATGTATTCTAATCTAAGTGACACTAAATATCATGAAAATTATCCATTTATGCGCTTTTTTAAAATCATGGTTCCGAACGTAGTCGGATACCTTAAACTGCGCCCAAAAATTGTTTGTCAATGTGACTATGCCTTGCGATATTTTTTCAATAAAAGAATTATGTGTGTTTTGGAATTAAAAATATTTCCGAGATTCAATTATATGTTTCTGTGGAGAAAAAATATCGAAACAATAAATCTTAAACAAAAAAAAATTGCTTGTAATTTTTAAAAAATTAACAATTTTTTTATTTAAAATTCACTCAATTAAACACATAAGAGGACGGAGAAGTATTTAAATAACCGAAATCGGAACCTGGATGGGGACAAAAAAAGTCTGAAAGGATTCAGCTGTCAAAACTGTTTTCAACAGCAATCGAAATTAATTCTTTGATTTCCTAAGAGGCAAATTTTGAATTAATTAAAACTTCATCATATAAACAAATTACTTTTATGTGAGCTACTTTTTATGTGAAATAAATTGAAAACATTTGAAAATAATTGAAAACATTTAATCTTGAATTATTTTTAAAAGCAAAAGAATAAATGATTTTAGTTAAGTCCCCTCCTCCAATAGTAAATAAATATCACGAATTAATGCCATTCGCATTGAAATTAAGCATACAGATTGCATATTGCTTCCATAAAAGTGCATCAAAAACTTATTGACTGAGCGTGTTTTTCAAATTACATTTCTTTTTTTATATAAATATAGCTTCACATTTATTCAATTCCATTAAAAATTATGATTATCTTTACGGTATTTTAAGTATTACTTTTTTAAAGATTTCTCTATTTATAGTCACAAAAGGCAAATAATTCCTCAAAACACCCTTTTTCCGGGATTAAATGAAAAAATAATTATATTTCTAACCTCAAGAAAAAGTGAAACCGAGAAGTCTGTTCGTGACACCTTTTAACTCAGAAAGCTTATTTTCTATTTTAAAAATTCTTTTACTTTTGCTCTGGTGAAGAAGTGAAATTCAAAGTTGTGCATTTTTTACGTTATTCTGTCGCTTGACTGAATTTATTTCGCACTATGAATGCTTGGGAAAAAAAGTAACCTTCTGCAGATATTTTTTTAGTTTTGATATTATTTGCTTATGCGTTTTCTCGAGAAGTAGAAGTTGAATTTTTAGAAAAATGTAATGGGAGAAACTGAATTTTTATAAAAATAATGTATGCAAAAATAGTTTTTTTTAAAAAAAAAATTTAAAACAGATCTGATTATATGTTTCGATCTGCGTGGAATTCCAGTAGATACTTTGTTACTCGTATAAAATGATACCCAGTGGGTGAGTGGTACTATATCGCGCTTCCACACCACAGGTCCTAGGCTCAAATTCCGGGCTCGGTAAGGTCGACTCAGCCTTTCATCTCTTCAGTATGTCGATAAATGAGTACCAAGCTTGCTTGGGAACTGAACATTGGGGATTTCGCTTCAGACTGACGACTGAAAAAAAAATATCTGCACATTCACCCCAACGTCTAAGGTCACGTAAACTGAGATAGGCACAAAGGCATTGGCCTTCATGGGCTGTTGCGCCACTGAGTTGTTCAGTACTTGTACAAAATTGACTTACAACTAGTTAAACAGTCAGATAAAACTAAATGAGTATTGAGATAGCAAGCAATGTAGTTCCATAATTTTTTAAATCATTCATGAAATGGTAGATATATGCAATGCTATTGAAAAATAATAGAAGAAAACACTGTTATGAAATATTTCTAAAATTGGGTTCTCTCTCTCTTACTCTTCTAAGAAAAACTGTATTTTATATTAAATTAATCTTCACTTCTCACGTTGGTAAGTATCAGTCATTTAGTTTAATGAAATAAAAATTGGAAAGTTTGATTTAGCTAACACTTCTAAAGATATTGCAATATAATATTTGAAGTAATAGAAACTATTTAAAGTATCCGACTACGTTCGGAACCGTGATTTTGCGAATCGCTTAAATGCATAATTTTCTTGATATTTAGTGTTACATAGATTAGAATACATGTATAAAAATGTTTTGAGGACATTTTCACAAAAAAAAATTATTTAAATACAATATTTTGGCAAAAAATTTACTTAGAATAATCTTTTTCAAAATGTTCTCCTTTTGAGAAAAAATTCTTCTATCATAATAATGTTTTGCCTGTATATAGTTCAGACCTCTCTACAGAGCCTCAACTAGAATTTTTGATTTCATTGATTGATTGAATATTAACGTCGCACTGTTCAGCTACACGAGGGCTTTTGGCGACGGACCACGTAATTTAGCTATGGTCAAGTGACGTGGACGACACCTGAGCTGGCACCCCCTCTCCTAACTACCACACCACACCAACGGGAGGACGTCTAGAATTTTTGAAATATATAACTTAGAAGTGGGTTTATCCATGTTTTACGAAAACGGAGGGGAGAAATTTTAAGAAAAAAACTCCGATAATTATTTCAATTGGTGGTAAATCTGAAAATAAGATGAATTTTTCAAAACCCATAGTTGAGCCTCTGTAAAGAGGTCTGAGCTATATACAGGCAAAACATTAAAATAATAGAAACAGTTTTCACAAAAGGAGAACATTTTGAAGAAAGATTACTCTAAGTTAATTTTTTGCCCGAATATTGTATTTAAATCATTTTTTTTTTAAAATATCATTAAAACAATTTTATACATGTATTCTAATCTAAGTGACACTAAATGTCATGAAAATTATCCATTTATGCGCTTTTTTAAAATCACGGTTCCGAACGTAGATACCTTAAAGGTTATAAAAAGCCCTTACGTTTTAGAGTAACAGCATCTTAAAAAATCTTTGTTTTTCAAATATTGTTTTATACTTGGACGAGTAAAACTTTTAAATTAACAACAAGTTACACAGTTATTAAATATACAACCTCTGGCAATAAAGTTTGGTGAATAGTCCTGTAACATTAACGTAGATGAAATATCAACGAAAGTTAACTTACTGTCCTTCGAAATAATCACTCATATTTATGCTCCGTTGAGATCTACTATACATATCCTAGAAACTTTGCAAGTTTTCTTTTGGGATGCAGTTCAAAATCATTGTGACGTTTCGTTGGATGTCAGGAATATCGTCAAATCCCTTTCCTTTCAAAGCGAGTTTGAGTATTGGAAATATGAATAAATCTGAAGGATTGAGATCTGACGAGTATGGTGGACGCTAAATTTGCACCCTCCCTTTTTCGATAGGAACTGTTTGACGATATTGGCTGTGTGAGTTTGTCCATTGTCGGAAACAAAATACCATGAACCTTATTGTGCATACTGGGATCATACCCTACGTATCCCCCACATTTTTTAATCACTAAATACTGGGTAATGATTTGTCGCACGGTTTCACGGTTGATCTGCAGTTCATAACTATCATGCACTCAGCTAATTGACGATCCTTCGTGATTAATTTCCTTGCTTTCTTAATGTTTTTATCACTGATGGAGGTCGTCGGTCTTCCGCTGTGGGTTTTGGCTGGTACACTTTCCCGGCCTTCTCGAAAACGGGCGAATCGGGTGCTTGATCTTCATGAACACGTACTAGCATCGCATAAGTTTCTTTCGGTGTCTTGCCAAGCTGAAAACAAAACTTTAAATTGATCTTATGTTCCTTCATTGTCCTGTTCTCAGTTAAGAACCAACTCACTGAATAAGCACTTTGTAAAACAAGTCTTTCGTGGAATACAAAAGACGCTCAATAGAAGAACGGTGAGGGCAGTTCGTCAACACCTGCCTCTAGTTATGTGCAGCGTTTTGTTTCGCCAGTGTTGCCAGGTAGGCCGTTCTGACTTCTTTCACCGAACTTTATTGTCAGAGGTTGCAATTGATCCTTCGGTAAACAGCATTGCTGTATGTTTACGAGGGCAGAATAAATATAATCGATTTCCCTCAATAGATATTACCATATGAAATTAAATATATATATATATATATATAATTAAATTAGATTAAAAATTAAATTCCCTATCTAGCACTTCACTCTTCTTCTCTAATTCCCTATCTAGCACTTCAAGTATCAAACTAAGCAGCCATTTATTTCTTCCGAACATATGGCCTAGCCAATAAACATGTCTAATTCCAGATCGTTATATGTAATAGCCCTATATGTCCGCATTAACTTTCAAGTGCCCTCATGAAATCCGGGATTGGTGTTTTAAGTATTTAACCCACTTAAGACTTTCGGTGGCGTTCTTTTTCTCTCTGCCTCTTGCGTCAGAATTTGTCTGATTTTCATGAAAAAAAGATCCTTTTTAAAAACTAAGTCTGTTTTTGACTTCAAATCATATCATATATATATATATATATATATATATATATATGATCTTTTTGAGAAATTCGACATCAAAATTAAAACCATGAATTGTGATAATTTGGTTATCACGGATCCGAAATTTTCAATATTTGCTTAAAAGAGAAATAAGTCTGTATTTTAATATTTCTTTCTAAGACTTCATTTGGATTTAAAAAGTGTGAATTCTTCATAATCACTGGAGCCGTGCCCTTCAATGCGTTTTTCTGAGTCTTTTGTTGCTCTAGCTGTGAAATGGTGGAATCATACAATGAACGCAGTCGTGATATAACTAAAAATTCTTAAGTTCTTTCGCTAAAGAAAAACCTGAAATGAAACTGATAGAAAACAAACAAGCTTCCACCCTGTAAAAGAATTAGAGAAATTAATTAATATTTATATTCCTAAATAATACTAAAATCCTAACAGCGTCTTCCTTCGAATTTTTATTACTACTTAAATTAAAATAAGATATGCCATTAATTCTGTCTCTCAATGTTCTCTTAAGAAAATTTAAGCTGAAGCATATCCCTTAAAGACCCGAAATATTTTTATCTTTAAATATTAAATTTTTTCGATTACTAACGCTATGTTGACCCCAGTGACACTGGCAAAAATAATTACAAAAATTTCGCTCCACCCCTGGAACGTAGACGATCGTGCGGGTTGGGCTTTGTCTGTGAAACATGTCACCTATGAAATTTTACATTTTTAGTTCTAAGTTGATAGAAGAAACAATCTCTTAATTTTCAACTAAAATTGTTACAATTAAGGAAATTATTGATGTATAATGAATTCTTTTATTAACTCATTATTTATTTACTGTGAAATTTTTTAAAACATGGTTTTGACAAGTATAAATAAGCATTGCATTTTTTACAACATGTTTTCGAACTGCTTTCCTAGTTTTCAAATCTACACTTGTGCGAGGCCTTGAAATGTCATTAACACATCGAAAATAGCTATACATGTCAAGCGTTTTATCTTGAAATGGCCAAGACAAAAGGCATGACTTGTATAGCAGGTAGATTATAACACTTCGATCTTTTTGTAAGGGGAATTACAACATTTTTATCTACATCGTCAGTTAAAGTACTTTTTGTTAGTAGGTGGAGAGACTGCTAACACTTCAGTTATCTCTAACTTAAATTTTAAGCGTCTATATTGATCTTTGGAGGAATTTTTTATTTCATACTGTATCTTGTTTGCACAGGAACCAAGAATTTGCAACAGCTAAATCGATGAAATGAATGGGTTCAAGAGACTTTAAAGGTAAAAATGATTGAAAAATGTCTTTCCATTGCAAATATTTCCATGTTTTTCTCCATCGCTTTCATCTGAACTTGATTTTCGTTTCAGCATACGTGATTCATATGTTTTTTTCGCAGCATTGTTATCATCCTAGATATCCTTTTTTTACATACGACTATTCAGAAGCAAAACCGTTTAAGAATATCTAACTCACACGATGGTGCGGGTTGGGTTTTAAAGGGATATCATGAAATAAACCGATCTTCGAGATGGGATGAAATGCTACTTGCCTTTTTAGTCACATGATTTATTAATTAATTTTTTTTTTTGCTTGAATTAACTTCTGCTTGTAAGGACAATCTTAACCGATAACACGGAAATGGGTTTATTCATATTGTAGATAGGATAAATATCTTTCCTGTCTTTCAAAAAGAAAAAAGCTTTCCAAATGCATTACCTTTAAAAATTTCATATTTGAGTATTCATTCCTATTTGATACGCTAAGTTTGTCCGAATTTTCGCTTGTATTAATTGAAGAAATAGATAGATATTCTTCACACACATACACAGATATATATTCCTGACAATCATATCGTAATTATTTCAGTTTTGAAATGCAGATGTAGCTCAAATTTTTTGCTACAAGTTCATTCTCTGTTTAGAAAAAAAGAGATTGAACATATGAACTTGCAAATTGTTATTTGGGTATGTTACTTTGAGACAAAAACAGCCAATGGAAAAATAAATCACACGTGTGAGTTATAAATTATGTAATAAAAGATAATTTGGTGTACATGAATTTCAAATGAGCTGCATCAATCAACATCATTTTTTTTTAACATCGACGAAACCAATCATTTTAAATAAACAGTTTTCGTTAAAAGCACAAAGGAAAACTATAAAAATAAGATTTGATTGAAATAATATAAAGCGTTACATTTCCCACACAAAGTATATGCTTCTCCATTAATTCATGGAAAGTGCGTAATACTTTCTTTAATGTTGAAGTATAAGGATGTCGAAAAATCAATAGTGAAGTTTTAAATCTGGAAAACTTTTACTGCTACAATTTGTCACATATCACATTTTTCAACTCAAAAGCATATTTTTCGCTTAATATACTGTTATAATTTCCATACTTAAAAATTATTATAATTTTGGAAGAATGATTCTCACAGATGACTGGTTCATTAATCTTTGAACAAATATAAAATGCTTATTTTTAAGTTCAGTCTTTTGAAAATTCATTTTATCGGAAATCATTCACCAGTTATTTTTTAAGAATTTTACTTTTTAATGCTGATTGCTGAATTTAATAAATGATCATATTTCACTCCTGCCTTGATATTTGATGTTGAAAATATTCCTAAATCACATCTGCCGGAGTATAATTTTTACAAATTTATTTTTATATATGATTCGCTTTTTTTATCTTCTTAAGGGAAAAATTAAATTTTTTTACTCAGTTTAATCAAACATTTTTAAATAGTCCTTTTTACGAAGTATCTATTTATTATGCTCTACGTATATTTACTACATTATATCATTGTATAAATAAAAAAACAATTGTTTAAGTTCTTTAATGAACGAAAAACTAATAAGAAATATGTTCGACATTTCTACAAATTTAAGTAGTAAAATTAACGAGAAAGGTTCACATTCCGAAGTATAACTGTTACTTCCTTGTTGAAAATCTCAATATTTAATGGAAAGTAATAAAAACTTATAAATATAATATTTTTTCAAAAATATATTTTATCTCTTTTTTTAAAAAAAAATGTATAATCTGCTTTCCTCTCATTCATAGTATTACTTTTTGCTCTTGTAAATACGTAAAGTATGAGTTGTTTAAAATACGTAGTATGATACAAAAGTTCGAGGACAAGTTGTAGAAAACCTTACCCTGAACAACACAGCACCGAAGCACATCCACCTTCTAAGTCAGGGGTGGTGAACCTTTTTGGATCAACGTGCCATTTTTTCTAAAGAAATGTTTAATGAGTTATAGGCGTGCCATTAAATAATTTTGACTTGTGATTATTGGGAAACTAATAAAATTAAATACGAAAAATTAAAATTCTTTATTTAATACGAAAAAATACATTCTGCACTGTAAAGTAGTAAATGTTTTAGTTATACATGTAATTTAAAATAAAGTATCATTAGTGTGACTTCTGTTGTTGTAGATTAGATGACAAATAACTTATATCGGTATTATAAGATGTTACTTTTAGAAGAGTACATGTTGAATTAGAGTCGTCTGCTAAACGGTTTTTAAGCGAGTGTTTGATGTTGTTTATCTCTGAAAATAATGACTCGCAGGCATAGGTAGATGAAAATTTGGTTAAAATTGCATAAACCAGCTTCTTCAAACAGTTAAATGCGTCTGAAATTGAATTCCATGTTTCCAAAATTTCGTTAGTGGCATTTTTACTTATACTGCTTATTAATCTTTCTGCTTCAATCAATTCCGACTTTTTCCTTGTTTCAATTAACTTTTGAATCCATATTGAACTAGACTGGAAATCAATCGGTTGCATTTCAAATTCTTCAATTTCCAACCAATTGAATTGGGACAAGTTCAGTTTATCAAACGAAATCACATCAGGGTACATAATAAATTTGAACGTTTCCGATAATTCCTTGAACTGAAGAAATCTCGCTGAAAATTCTTTGTTTAAAGAATCAATTATGGAAACAAATTCATCAATAACTGTCTCTTCATTTCGTTTCTCTTGGGCATTTAAATCTTTGATATATTTTTTTCCAAGTTTGGGAAGTACTTGTAGTTTCTTGTAATAATATCGTTTCTGAAAATTTACAGTTTAGATTCAAAAGCGCTAATAAGATCCACCATGACGATGACTGTTTTATTCGAGTCTTGAAGCTTTACGTTCAATTCATTGAAATGTTGGCATATGTCTGTAAGAAACATCAATTTTAAAAGCCACATAATATCCATCAATTGTGGGTATTGTTCAATTTTGCTCTCATTTTGTAAAAACAGTCTGATTTCTTCCAAGTAATCAACAAATCTTTGAAGTGCGTTCCCGCGGCTCAACCAGCGAACATTATCATACATTAGTAAGCCATTATACACCGAATTGACTTCATCCAACAAAGCATCAAACTTTCGCTTATTTACAGCCTGCTACGATATGAGGTTGACTATTTTTGTGACTAGCACTATTACATTATCAATAGATATTAAACCACTCTTTGCACACAAGGATTGTTGGTGAATAATGCAGTGGCATTCAAGAATCGAATGTTCTATGTCTGTTTTAAATAAAGAAAGGAAACCATTTTTTTTGTCTTCCATATTTGAAGCACCATCAGTGGTTACTGAAACAATTATTTTCAAATCAATGTCTTTCTCAGCAAGTGAATTTCTTATTGCCGTACAAATATCTGTGCCCTTTGTAGTTGTTAACAACGATGTTATATCGCAATTAATTCCTCCTTAATGACGTTTCCTACACAATATTGAGCAAAGACAGCTAAACGTGCAGATTTAGTGATGTCAATACTTTCGTCAAGACATAGAGATATAAAAAAGTAGACATAGAGATATAAAAAGTTAATGTCCTTTTTTTGTTGATCTGTAACATTTTTTGCCAGTTTCAAGATTCTATCTTTTATTGTGTTTCTAGATAGAGGAATATCTTTGATGCGCTGAATTTTCTTATCTTTATCAAAATCATCAAAAAGTGATTGGCCATGCCAACCAAGCTTCCTTCAAAAACTCTCCCTCTTGAAAAGGTTTACCATGCCGAGTAATGATATTTGTAGCCGAGTAACTTGCCGTACTTGTGTGACAATTTTTGCTTACATATTTAATTGTAGACGTCGACTGCTTATTTCTGTCTTTTATTGCACTTGCAATTAATTCTTTTTGCTCTGGTTCACTTTTTTCAAAACAGGATTTTAGATTTGTTTCCAAATGCCGTTTTACAGACGATGTTCTACATACCACCGATCCAGAACATAAAACACACACAGATTCTTTGACTTCACTGATCATGTGCTATATTTCTCAGTCTACCAAGTTTGAAATTTTCTGCTACACTTACTATCTTGTACTTTTTGTTTTTTGTGCTGAACGAGACATGTTAAATAGTAGCTAAAAATCGTAAATTTAACACAAATAAGCTTTAAATATACAGTTGTGTCGACAAAATTGACTATTCTATGTGCTTTCGCTTGATCACACCCAAAAAAAAAAACCCTTTTACTGACTGCGCACGCGCAGAGTTTTTAGTTTTTTGGAAATTGAGTACTTGTATGAGATCTCTCTTCTCTGTAGTGTCTGCTCTTTCGCTTTTCTCTCAGGTCATGAAAATGTTTTAAAATAAAGCCGTGAGGGTTACTTGATGAATTAGACTGATAAGACAAGTAGATCACATTAATAAATTAGATGTAAACAAGCTGAACCATTAATATAAACGTTAGAATATATTTTTTAAACAGCTTGAATATATCTAGAAATAGTTACACACACACACTATGCGTTGATTAACTTTGCATCATTAGCAATTATAATACAAGACGTAACTACGCAAGACATAACAAATGAGTCTGCTCCCCAACGCGTCGGCGTCGCGACGGATCACTCTCGTTTGCACATAATACTTCATAGTGAACTTAATTATTTTCAGCTAAAATGCAAACCGTTTTTGATCGATAGCGTGCCTAAAATATTCTGTCGCGTGCCAATGGTTCGTCATCCCTGTTCTAAGTAGTCCCCTTAGTGGCGATACACTTCTGCCAGCTTACGTATAACTTCTAGAATCACAGCTGGAAGCCATTTTTGGAAACTTTCCATAAGGCTTCCTGCGATGCTCCTTTCACCTCATCTGATGACGCAAAACGGTGCCCTTGTAAAATTTTTTTCACTTATGGGAACATGTTAAAGTCACACCGGGTTAAGTCTGGTGAATAGAGGAAATGTGGAAGCACTTTAGTGCGAGTTTTGGCGAGGATATTTTTTACCATTTGGGATCGATGAGCTGGTGCGTTGTCTCATGCAGAAGATTCCAGCCGTCACTCTGCCAGAACTGAGGCCGTTTACGACAAAAAGATTCCCTCAAACGACGTTTTTAAGAAGTGTGTATCTTCAGCGATTTTTGCAAGTGTTTGGCGACAATAGTTTCGAGAACATTCAGACACCAACGCAACATTTTCCGCGTTCCGTGAAGTCGGTCGTCCAACTTGTTAATCGTCTTCTATGGATTATCAGCACTCTTTAAAACGCCTATGACATTCTCAAACCTTAGATCTCGCTATGGTAGATTCACCATGCACCTTACTTAGCATTTCCTAAGTTTCCATTGGCGTTGACAGAATTTAATGTTTAATGCTGCTTAAGAAAAGTCATCTTTCTTACATCGCTCAACAAAGCTAACTCTTCGGAACTAACCGCTCATCGTGCGGTTCGGTCACATCACTTGAGCTAAATTAGCCTGGCCAGATAGGGGAGGGTTGCGAAAATCGATTTCAAGTGGTTTAAATTTAGGTACTTACTTTCGGCGTCAGTAATGGCGGCTGTCCCGAATTTTTGGATCGTACTACATATGATTGCTGCAGTCATTGTTTCTAATACAGGCGGACTTCCTCTATTCGTTAGCCTCAAACGTCATAACGGAATAATTCGATTTCGTCATTTGCAACAAATGAGAAAATTAAAATACCTCGACAAGTTTGTACCTTCCCGAGCTGAACAAAAATCAAAATCTTAAGCGATATGAAGAGTTCCTCCTAATAAAAACGATATAAACACTTTCTTGATTGTAATATGCCGTGATGGAAAATTATTTCTATAGATCAGAGGCTCTTGAACTATGGTCCACAGATTTTTTCTAGGGGGTCAACGAAGGTCTCTCATCTAATATTAAGATTTCCCTCTTTATACAGACTCTGAAAGATCTCATAGAAAAATTGAAAGATATGTTAGCCCAGACAAGATTACTAAAGTGCCCTTGTAAAAATATTTACTGGAACATGTATTTCAAGCAGAAATATTAATTCAGTTTTTTTATTGTTTACTACTACATAGCCATTACTAAAAACGTAATATTTTCAAAAAATATATATTACAGACACATGTGTAAAGATTAAGAACTGAATTCACCTAGTGCACCAATACGATGCATCTATCACGATTTCCTAATCGAATTGCACCTATATTATTTATTTATTGTTTTGAAACTAATATTGTGGGATATTTGTATATAATTTACAATTAGATGTTCACTGATTTTTTAAAAAGAAGTGTTAAAAATGTTTACATAAAAAGCAAAAGCAGTCTTAGGCCTATTGAGGAACCTGTAAACCACTCAGGCATGTGTTGGGAGTCAGGGACGGGTATTCAAAATTTCGGGGTCTGCGATGTCAGGTTAATACATAAAGGGGGAGGGGCCGAGGCGACTGAAAGCTTTAGAACCCCTGATATAGATAACAGATGGCATTCGACGCAGTGACTAGACAAAGATAAATCACCAAAATATTTCCCCAAACCAAAGTTGTCACAAAAGAAAGTAATGATTATTGTTTGGTGTGTGGTCGGAAAGTTGAATCATTCATTAGAACTTCTTGAATCCTAGTATCAGAGAAGTATCTGCAAAGGAAATCGAAGAAAGGCGTAAAACACTGCGACATTTATTTCTACGTTGATCTATCGAAGAGGACCAATTCTTCTGTATAGCAACGCTAAAGCACATGTCTCACAAATTATTGCGCAGAAAATAAATGAAAAGGAATTTGACATCTCTACCTCACTCAATTTATTTACCCAGGACTCTCACTGATTATCTACTACTTCTTCAAGCATTTCGACAACTTCATGAAAAAGGAAGTTTTTAATACCAAACAATATTTTTCAGAATTCATCTGTTCTAAAACTCTAGAGTTTTATGTTACCTGAATAAAAAAATAGACTTGCCTCTTGTTGACAAAAATATATAATAGGTTTCTCTGGTTTTTATTTTTTAAAACTTTAATCTAAGCTGAAATTAAGTTAAAGCTAAGCAAAGCTATTGCTTTAAATTTTATGGTTAGGAACAGCAATTATTGGGACTAAGACAAAACTTTGTTCCTTTTTTTGTTGAAGAAAAAACAAAGAAAATTTTTTACTTTTTATTTAAAATGTAATCTAAAGTATATCATCCTTTGTTATTTACAACTGTCTACCAGCATTCTGGCAGCTTATCTAACCCCCTGGAAAAGAAGTTCTCCGTTTTGAAGACAAAGTATTCTTCCATTGCCATTTGGACACCCTCATAATTTATATTTTTATTTCCATCAAGAAGATTTTGCAGCTACCTGAACAGATGATAGTCAGATGGTGCAATATAAGGAGTATGTGCTAGCTGAAATAAAGTTTCTCAACCCAACTCTGTAATTTTTTACATGGTGTTTCCTGACATGTGTAGTTAAACGTTGTCGTAATGAAGAATGAGGCTCGTTCTGTTGGCCAAAGATGAACGTTATATGCTGAATTTCTTTATTCAAAACATCAATTTGTGAGCAATAATATACCCTTGTTGTCTCACCAACAAAACAACATAACCTTCTTTTGATGCACGACAACTTTGAATGTGGATGTTGATGTCCTCCCTTTGTAAACATACGATTTTTTCCTAACCTGTTGTTTGTACTATCCACTTTTCATCTCCAGTCACTCAAGTGGTCCAAAAATGGTTCCCTTTTATGACGAGCAAAATTTGAAAAACATATCAAATTTCTGTCCATAAAATTTTTTGCGCTTAATTCGTGTGGCCCGCAAACAGAGAGTTTGAACACGAAACCAAGACTTTTAATGAAATCCAAAGCAGCAGTCTGATTAATTCCAAGCTTGAAGCCAACTTCTATGGAAAACGTGACATTCCTCCTGATCATACTGCGTAACACTTCGTCATTGACATCTGATGACCTTCCTGATCTGGTTTCATCTTTTAAACAGAAAATAACCCATGCTAAATTTCACAAGCCATCTTTGACATGTTCGATCTATTATTGCTATTATTATAGAAGCATTTTTTATAAAAGGAGAACGTTTTGAAAAAAGGTTATTCTAAGTTAATTTTATACCAAAATATAGTATTTAAATAATTTTTTTCACCATAAAGTCCTTAAAACTATTTTATACATGTATTCTAATAGACTTGACACTAAATATCATGAAAATTGTCCATTTATGCCTCTTTTTTAACATCACGGTTCCAGAACGCTAATTGGATCCTTAAACCCAATACTATAACACCAATCCAATATAACCTATAGAGTGATCAATCCTGTATTACTACATATTACACATAGTTCCGACAAATGATAACTTAGGAAGAATCTAATATACGTTACAAATCCAGCAGCTTTCACTCTTAAATATAGTTCTGCAATTTAAATAAAATAAAAAGCACTTAAATGAATTATATTCAATTATGCAAAATAAGTGATCTCACTTCTGATTTTAAGTTACTGAAAGAAAGAAAATTATGTTTTTCATAAATCTGTTTTGAAATTTTCTAGCGTATTAAATAATGAAGAGAAATCAATCTACGAAATCCAGAAAAAATTATATCTTCGTATTTATAGTTTTTTTGAAGATATAGGAACGTCATTTCAAGATTGATGAAAAAATAATTTAAAAAAATCCTTACTTATGTTTCTTGAATAATTTTCATTTTTTTTAAATATATTGAAAACCTTTTTTTCATAGCAAATTTATTTTTATTCGATTAAAAGAATTTTCAGTTTTTGTGTGAAATCTTTATAATCAGAATAAAATACTCATTTTTGAAGGAGTTTAATAACTCATAACGCTGTAAACAAAATTGTTTGTTCGTTTCAAATGGGCTGAATTTTGGCAGCTAAGCCATTTGCAGACACGGCAAGTCCCCAAGAATGGAAGCTACTTCATTAGTGGCACCATCTAGTGGCGTCTTTCACTTCCAAATTGTGACGATTGAATTTTATTCATTACAAACTCTCGCCGGATGATGAATATTGCCTTGATTTAATTTTACCGAGAGAAGCAGAGCCAAGGGATCTTCTCTTCATTTCACATAATTATATAACATTCACATGCCTACGATTTCCGCAATTAGAAATTCTATAGACTCCACCCGGGACCGAACCCCAACTAAGGGTTACGAGGCGGATATAGTTACCTCACAGCCACCGAGCCAACCTCTAAACAATATGCAATTTTCTTTTTATAACGTTTTATTTATACTTGAGTCATCTTTTGTTTTGAATATTCATAATGTATAAAACTAATTCATTCATTGCTAATTTAGAGTATAAAAGTTTATGATTTTACTCTTCCCTCTGAAAGGCATTACGTAGAAAACAAATTTTGTTCAATGTCGCGAAAGAGATTTTGTGTTCTTAAAAATATAGCAACCGTGAAATGAATTCTAGAATACCTTATTTTCTGCTCGAGCTCCTTTCAAAGTCCCGCCGAAATCATTTGTTTTATCAAATTTCGTAGTCACTGACGTAAATCCAATTATTTACAGCAAGAAAATCCATTTCTTTCGAACAAAAGGCAGTCAATATTCTACAAAATATTCCAAAATGATGCGTCGGGTTATAGTGCAAAAAACAGTTCTTTTTTCTTTGTTTAGTTGAAAGAATTTAAAAAAACACACACAACTTGGATGAAAAGAATAGTTATCTAAATGTGGAATGTTTTTTAAATAAAATATCTTAGTGCTTTGTTAGTAGCTAGTGGTATTTTAGTTGTAAGGTGTTATTCTGTACCATTTGAAAGAAAAAAAATCGAAACATATATTTTTTGATAAATTATTTTAGGGTTAATATTTTATTGTCTTTTTGTAACACAATTAAAAAGGCATGGAATAAAAAGCCAGAATCAATAATTTATTTTATTTAAAAGAATTGCATGAGCTTGAGATTATCCACTTTTTGTAATTTTACCCCGTTTGCTCTTTTTTTATATATATAAAATCGCTTTATGAGGTTTTATTACGTTCTATCGATTTTACTTTTTTTAAAAAATTTAATGCAGTTTGGCAAAGGTTTCTTTTTCGTTTCTTGCTAAAGTTGGCAAGAAAAATGATGGATTAGATTTGAGAGGAGACTAAATCTGTTGAAATGGCGAATATTGAAATTCAGACAGGGAGTCTCTGATATGGATATACCGTATCAAAACTTGTATTACGTTTAATTTACCCTGTTAATTTCGAGTAAAATACTACACGTATCTCTCTTAAACCAAAATTAGTAAAGATGTCGCTGCATAAAAGAATGTTTTAAAATTACAGATGCTTTCGTGATAATTGGTTGCTTGGTGTCTTATCATGGACAATAATTAAATAGGAAAGTTCCTGCAGATAGCATCGGCAATCTGGATGTAGTCGTATAGATCCTCACAGGGGCTGTTACTAATGAAATGCAATTTTATCCAGAATGGCAAGACTGGAGAAAAGCTGTTCTCCGTTAAGCTCCGTGTCGTGATAGTGTTTCAGAAAGAACTTTATTGTCCCTTTCTGTTTAATTTTAATGTGTGTGTGCCTAAAGTGTCTTATTCTAAGCCTTGTTAGTGGCTCCGGTAGCAGAGTGGTATAGGTATCGGATCGTGGCTGGCTTTGTCACGAGTTCTAGCCCAGTACCACTAAAGACCTGCCGTGTAGGACAGCGATGCACGATAAATCTGTCGAGAGCTGAAACGTCCTCCCGTTCGTGTGATGTGGTAGTTAGGAGAAGGGGGTGCCACTTGAGCTGTCGTCCACGTCACTTGACCATGGTTCAAAATGACGTGGTCCGTCACTAAAAGCCCTCATGTTGCTGAACAGTGCGACGTTAATATTCACTCACTCTAAGCCTTGTTAATGTGCTTGCCAGGTTACTACTTGTATTAACTTTTAGGAATTTGGTGTTTGAGCTTGATTTTTCTATCGTTAAATCTTGATTTTGATTCTGAGTTTATATCGTTCATATCAGGGTGACAAGTGCTGCAGTGTTGGCGTTACTGTTAAGTTGCCTTACTTTCTTAGCCAGGGTATCAGTCACCTCATTTTCATCAATACCAACGTGCGTTTTGATCCATTGTATGATGCACTGTTTTTTTTCAAACTGAGTAGTTGACGAAATGTATTGTGTATGTTAATAATTAGCCCTGAGTAGCTTTTTTGAATTGCTCGGAGACCAACTTTACAGTCATCGAAGATTACAAGCCCCTTAGTTCTTTCTTTTGCACTGATGTTTATGTACTCATTTAGGGCTGTTTGTATTGCAAGGAGTTCACGCAATTGTAGTTCGATGATATTTTTCCTGCTCCGACCGTTAAGTGCTTTTCTCGATTGTCCAGAGGGAAAGTAAAATTAATATCAGCTCCTCCGTCCTCAAAAGCTTCCTCGGGAGAGCCTGTAGCCCTAGAGCAGGGATGGCGAACCAGTGGCATACGTGCCATCAATGGCACACTACACAATATTTTGGGCACGTCAGCGATCAAAATGGTTTGCATTTTATTTCAAAATAACAAAATTCAATATGAAGTATTACCAACAAACTCGAGTGATCGGTCGCGGGGTGGCAGGAAACACATTCGTTTGTTACTGTTTTGCCTTAGTTACGCCATGAGCTACAATTGCTTATGATGCAAAATTTGTCAATGCATAGCATAGTCAATTTAATTGACACAACTATATTTTAAAGTATATTTCTGTCCAATTTACAATTTTTAACTGTTATTTAACATGTCTTGTTCAGCAAAAGAACAAAAAGTGCAAGACAGAGAGACTACAAGTAACAGAGAAGTTCAAACTTGCGAATCTAGAAATATGGCATTTTTAGTAAAGGCGACAAAGTGGTGTGCGTTTTTTGCTCTGGAACGGTGGTATGCAGAACATCGCGTAAGTAAAACAGCATTTTAAAACGAATCACAAATCCTCTTGCCTAAAAAGTTAACGACAACAAAAATAATTAATTGCTTAGAAACCGTTTGGCAGATAACTCCAATTCAGCATGCATTTTACTAAAAGTAACATCTTACAAACCTAATATAAGTAACTTGTCATCAAATATTCAACATTAGAAGTCACACTAATGTTACTTTATAGTTTGAATTACACGTATAATTAAAGCATTTACAACTATACAGAGCAAAAGGTATTTTATCGTAGTAACTATTATATGATTAATATATTTTTAAAGGTGAAAAATTATAAAATTATATTGAAAAAAAAAACTTTTATAAAAGCTCCAAAATGCAGCAATTTGGGGATCAATTTTGCGGACGGGGCATGATCTGACCAATCTAGATGCAGCAAAGAAATCCTAAGTTTTGATATAAATTTTAATTAAAGATTGGCAACATAACGCTAATGAAGCTCCTAGAACAATATTATATAATTCGAGCCCAAAGAACTCGATTTCCTAAGATGGCTTTTTAAACTTATTGTGTTTAAAGTCAGTGCTAATATCATATTAATTATTTAATCCTTATTATATATAATACTAAAAATCACATTACTTATCTATTGTAAATAGTACAAATCTCATAATTATAAATAACAAATATAATTTAAATATTGATGCTATTTTAGTTTCAATAAATAAATGTATCAATAAATCTCGTTTGACAATAACACATGAATATTTAATTGTCTACATGTTGAAAAAGGACGCCAAATACCTTTAAAAAACGATTGTTATGTGGTGAATAAAAGCTCTGTATATGCACAAAAACCACGCAACAACAAAATGCGTTTATTTAAAGAAATAACTTTCATTCTTATATTTTTTGATGTTAATACACTTAAATATTTATTTCAATTGTCGGAAGAATTTCTGAATTCTTCCTGTAGCAATATTAACTCTAAACATTCAGATAAAAATTATAAGTACTTGAAAATATATACATTAAGATGAAAATTATGAATATCTGGAAACATGCACTTAGTAGGGAAAATAAGGAGCACTGGAAGCATGCACATTTAGATGAAAATTACGAGTACTCGGAAAAATGCACATTAATATAAAAATTATGAGTACTTGAAAACACATGTACATTTGAAAAAAATCACGAGAACTTGGAAACATGCACAAACTAATCAAATAGGTAAAGTACTCTGTTTTCTACAACTTAGCAACAATTTTTGTGTTGTTGTACAGCATTTTGAACATTTTTTTTGCAACTTGTTAGCTATTTGGCTTGCTGGCTTGTATAATCTTTTGTTTACTTGAATCAGAGAACTGATAGAAATACTTCTTCATTTTTATATTTAAAATGTTAAAATTTTACTAAGCAAATAATTTAAATACATAAATAAATCTAAAGGATTAAACTAAGTTAAAGAAAACACAGAAAACATATTTTTATGACTCGCGGATTAAAAATTAAAGAAGTAAGAAAAATTACTGAGATTATATTTTAAAAAAGCGGGATTAATTTAAACAGAAATTTTTCAGGAACTAGAGTAAAAATAGCTGCATTTTTCCCGAAACATCTGTTTACTTTTTTTAAAATGCTTTATTTTAATTCTTGTTTTTAAATTTTGCATTTATAAAAGCATTTATTCCGTCTAAGAATGTGCTGGAGGAAGTGCTAGTGACATTATCAATCTGAGCTCCAACACATCTTGAAAGCTCAACTGCAATGTAAAAAGGGAGTTTTCTAATACGTAATTAAATGCAAATATATACTCCTGTCCAAAATTAAGGTCACAAACACAAATTCTTTGAAAATTGATGAAATATTTATTGTGTTACCAAGAAATTTGGCACAGAGATGCATTGGATTGTGAGAATAAATACAGCAACACATAACATTATAGAAAATATTTTAATTTTTGATTAAGATACAGAACGTATCAAAAAGTACGAAATCATGAATCACAGATAAAGAAGCACTTAACTCGGGAAATGTCTGTCTAATATAGAGTGTGACCACCTTTTGAGCTATCCAGCTTCAAAACGAGCTGCCATATTGTTTATGAGGGTGTCAATAAATATTTGGGCAACAAAACCCATTCTTTCAAAAGCATGACTTTTAACTCCTAGGGATCCTAGGAAGAAGGCTACGCTGAGAAATGTGTGATTTTCCTGGACTATTCAAACATATTCAATAGGATTGAGATCAGGAGATCTCGAGGGCAATCCGTATTGCTAATATGCACTCCTTCATGAAATTCATAGCAATGTGAGTTTTGTGTGGCCGCGCATTATCGTCCATAAAAAGTAGTTTTAGTAGTAGCCCAGAAAAGGCTCATGTAGGTTTCCGGAATCTCATTCTTATAGAGCTGTGACTTGACAGTACCCGCATCGAAAATTCACAGGGGATTTTCAAAGAACCCTTTCTTAGCGAATCTCAACTGTATGAAAGGAACATCGCTGTTAACCTTAAAGTCTGTAGGTTTAATAGTCCGAAAACGCACGAGGCGGTAATAATTGTCTATAACGCCACTTTAACTCCTCGCAAACCCTGTAGGGGTCACTTTTCATAAAAACCTCTTTTGTAGTGGTTCTCTACTTCATAAATGAAACATACTTGCCAAATTTCAAAACTATAGGTCTAATTGTGAAAAAACCTGAATATTTAAGCATAATCTTTTGGTAAAAATTTAAATAAGCTTATTTTTAACGAATTGAACTAAAAACCGTTTAGTAAAATTACTCATAGTTTAACTCACTTTTAGCAGAAAAGGTTTGCGAATAGATAACCTCTTATCATAATAATTGTAACTGACTGTACAACTGAAGACAACGTTATCCTCTCACTGGACTCTGCTCAAGATGTATGGTCACTAGAGGGCGTTTCTGATGCTGGGTACTGTCAGTTAAGTTATTATGACAAAAGAGGTGATATGACAAACTGATATTTTCATGAACATTATTGTGATAGACAAACATTTTTTAATCTTAAATGTATTAAAAATGAATGAGAAATATACTTGAGGACCTATTTTTTTAATAGTTTTAGTTAAATCTTTATTGAACACACACACAATTAAGAAATATAAAAAACTTTCATTTTTAGTTGTTAAATTTTCATTTACTCATGTTTATATAGTTTTTAATCTCACGAAATTAATTAATTTAATCTTAAGGCGAAAAGGAAGACATAAAAACTGACTAGTTAAAAGAAGATGTAAAAAAAAACTTTTTCACCGATGTATTTTTTTAAAGCTAAAACCTTATACTGCATATCAATGTCATCTTGAAAAAACACCTTATTTTTCATTTCCTAAATACTTTATATTTTTTCTCCGAGCAAATAAACTCTTCCTTTTTAGGAAAAAAAATCAAAAGTTCAGTATTTAATAGCACGTAAAATTTCACTGTTAACGTTCCGGATTAAAATTCTTCTCGATGTCACTAAGAAATAAAGTAAATTTATCCTTAAGATATCTTTCAAATGCCTTGAGACCGAATAGATATCAAACAGATAATAAAAGTTGTCAAAGGCCTTTCGAAAACTTAAAGTAACTTTATTTCTCTATATAAAATTAATCGACTTTACATTTATATTTCTACGGTTGATAATGTGGCGCACAGCTGATAGGAAATGTGCCTTAGAAATAAGCTTTCCCCGAGAAGTAATTACTTTGCAAATTTTAATACAGTTCTGTCCGATGAATTGTTTATTTTTGATGGTAATCTGAAGTTGTGTCATCGGAAACCGAATTGAGTTGAACTTTAAATTTATTTCTAAGAAAAAGAAAGATATTTTAAGGAACTTAAATGAAATAAGTTTTGAGTAACAGTTTAGAAATTAAAACCTTTAGATTTATTTATTCTAGTACAATATTTAAAAAATGTGACTTTTATTCTATTTAACAAAATCACAATCGTGAGCAAATGACTTCCTCGATCACAGTTCGAAATGCAAAAGTTTTTCCGAGTATTGTGTTCTAGTTCTTTTTTTTCTAACAGACTTAAGATGTTCACCCATGTGTTTAGGGGGTTCAAAAATCAAAACTTTTATCTTCATAAATTTCTTCCTTAATATATCTAGAATAAGGTGGTAAAGAGATTTTTTAAAATTCGAAGTTTTTATAATAAACAGGTGTTAGAAAAGCAGCTTATCGGCACGCTAAGATATTCATTATTTTAATCGTTTTTTTTCTCAAAACTATTTTTCAAACTTTCCTCCATCATATCTCAAGAACGGTTTGACAGAATGACTTCAAATTTATAAGGTAAATTCAGCACAGATATATGCACCAAATGAACTACTACCATTTCAAAATTCAAAAAATATTTCTATTTTTTATAACAAAAACATAACAAAAAAACCCATGAAGTTCGAAACCTTTCCTTCAGAGGTCAACCAAAAGTCCCATTTTTGATATTTTCAGTTGAGTATAGTTCATTCGGTGCATTTAAAGTTATAAATTAAAACCCCGTGAATTTTTTTTTATTTTAGATAAGCAAATCAGACGGAATCGTAAGGAAGTGAGCACACATTTTTTCGAGGTTGGTGTTTTCAGAGCACTATAACCACGTTCTATTTCGATATTTTTGGCTAAAACCACATAAATACTCTTAAGATACGTATAAATAAATGATAAAAAACTTAAAGTTCTATCTTTTTACTGGTAGTCAAAAAAAATTTCCTACAAAAAAGCTAAAAAAACAGGCCGTCACTTGGGTGAACCCCCTTAAACAGAGAGAGAAGAAAAAAGAGAGTGAGTGTGTGTGTGTAAAAAAGCGAAATAGAGAGTGAGAGCGAAAGAGAGAAAGAAAATTGAAGAAAAACAACAAAAACAATGCAAATAATTACCTACAATCAATGGCTCACAGTGGCCAAGAAATAAAAATATTTACATAAAGGTATATATATGTATTATTTCTTTTTATAACAACAACAAGAAGAAACTATAGTCTCGTCTCAAAAACAATAATCTCTACAATACCCCAATGGCACTACAGAAAAGTGGAAAATTCCAATATATTGACGTTAACAATATTTATATTTGAATAAACACAAAATAATTCTGTAACTACGAAATATCATATCTCAACCTAGATTTATAAATACATCATATAGAATCGCATAATTCGCGGATATGCGATAAAATTACTGACACACACACACACATAAACCAACATTTTATTATTTTTTTCTAAACCATAAATACACCTTTTATTTCGCCTATACAGTTTTAAATCAAATTCTTTCTCGTGAATATTTCATAAATTGTTCTTTATAGACCCATTTAATCCAGAAAAGATACATTATTTAACCGAGTAGCCATTGGCTCCGATTAATCATGTGATTACACACACACACATGTTGAAGTTTATTGGAAGGTGTCTTTTACCGTCTAAACTTTCGTTCTAACGCTAATTTTAATTTATGGCGAGCTATAAAGCCAGTTAAACGATTCATAAAATTAATTCCAGTTCGACGAACTTTTAACATGC
The DNA here is from genome assembly GCA_019973955.1 of Trichonephila inaurata madagascariensis. NCBI lineage: Eukaryota > Metazoa > Arthropoda > Arachnida > Araneae > Nephilidae > Trichonephila > Trichonephila inaurata. Next base: position 46,810 of record BMAV01007014.1, read on the forward strand.
GATTTTGAGACGCATAAGCTTTGAAGTTTATAGAATGAGAAATATACCGTAAAATCCGGCGTATAACGCTCACTTTTAACACACACACATAAAAAAAGATCGAAATTTACGATTGCGCGTTATATGCCGAGTATAAAAATGAGATAATGTATATTTAAATAATGTTTATTGAAAAGAAATGAGAGAGAGAGAGAGACACACATTTCTAATGAACTTTAAGGATTGTAGTTCTAGAAGTATACTAATATTTTCGAAGACTTGGAATAATATCTCGAATAAATTACTATAAAACATAAGAACATTGTGAACTTATACTTCAGATTCCTTCGTAAAGGGGTGCGCTTTAAAGGCGAAATCCTAAAAATTAAAAATTGCAGCTGAAAAGTATAGGTGAGCGTTATACGCCGGATTTTACGGTATATTGTCAAGTTTTATGTGAGAATAAAAATGGCAAATATGTTAACCGTTATGCTTTGTTTCAACAAGAAGCAAAGTTGGCTGCTACGCAGTGCTTGAACTAATTGGCTGAAAACACGTGTTTACATTTGTCATGTGACTATGACGTTACATGCATTTGTGAACTAATTGGTTGGAAACGTGACTGCAGTTATATATATATATATATATATACACATGGGTGACAAAATAATACGAACACCTAGAAGAGAAAAGCTTTTTTTTAATAGGGGTTGGACCCCCTTTGACTGAATTTCAGACTGTATGCGGCGTGGGTTTGGGCGC
>BMAV01007015.1:0-24131 GCA_019973955.1 Trichonephila inaurata madagascariensis
ATAATTAAGATTGATTGTAGCGTAAAAGGCACTATTATTGCATTCAATACATTATTATTGTAAAATGCGATTTTGATTGAAAAGTGGGTCGCCACTGTTGAAAGTTTGAGAAGCACTGATCTATACAATAACAGTTTCTAACTGTTCAGCACATGAGCTGTGAAGTCCAGCTGCAGTGCACTTTACTGTACCACTTACCAACAGTTGGAGAAGAAAATCTTCCGGATTCAAAGCTGATAATCACTGAATATGGAAGAGGTATAAGCGATTTTCATTTAACACTCTACAAACGGTGTGATGACTCAGCCACAACCGTTCAAGATGCTTTCTTCCACGCTTGGAGCTCTTCGTCGACTTAGAACGAACGTGTTTCACAAAGTGGACGATGCAACTACTGGAAAATTATGTGAAACTGCACGTGATACATTCGCAGCGCAACTCTGCCGTTAACGGCAGTACATGTCTGCATTTTCGGCATACGTAAAATCTCCCATCGTAAACGTCAGCACAATTGCGGATGGCGCTTTCCCCTACTGAGATGCATCATGTTGAACGGGGGCCCCCTACCGGCAACGCAACCAACTAAAAACTCAATTTGTCTTTTCTTTTATTTCCCCTGTTTGTGCCTCACTTGCACCTATACATTCCTAAACAATAAATGATTGTTACACAATGTCCTGTATCTCCCCTTAAAGTGTGTACCATGAATTGGGGAACCCCCTGTATATATATAAATAAATAAATATAGGGAGAGTGAAATATTAGTAGGAACTGAAAAAAAAGTTGCAAATTTTGTGCTCAAGTCTTTCAGATATGTCCCGAATTTTTCTATCTTCTATTTTTTAAGATTGTTATTAACCGCGAAGACGAGCTGCTTCCATTCGAAATATTTCTAATAGGCGTATTAAACTGTAGTAGACCAAACAAACTATGTTCTAAGTTACAAAAAAATACGCATCACAAACTGGAACTTTTTAGAGATAATAAAAATCTATTTTCCATTTATTTCATGACAGAGGTCATGTGCCAGAATGTTTCGCCTTTTTTTTCCCCGCCTGTTCATCTGTTCGAAAACCTATCACAATTTTGTTCTCACAGTTTACATTTTATACGGAATATGCTTTCGCAGTGATTATGAAAACAAAGTGGAATAAATTTGGATCACGGCCAAATATGTCTTGGAAAGTGATGAATAAGGAGCGTTTAGTACATCTTTAAGATGTGATATTTTAGAAGTGAAACATAGTATTTTTTCCACTCCATTGTTCTCTTATGATAATTTTACAGATGTTTATTAACTGTTTTATAAGTAATACTTGAACTCATTTTTGAGTTCTTCCTTACGTCTAAGTTTATTGACTTTTAACAAAGAGATAGATATTTAGTGTAGATATTTTTAAAGCATGTGTCTTTTGAAGACCTATTATTTAAAAACAAAATTAACCTTGAACTTAACGCCTTTACTTATAAATTCACAACGCTGATTTTAGTTCTTAAAAATTTACAGGGTAACAAGCATAGTAATTTTTTTTGGAACTGAAGTATACTTAAGGGCAGTCGGTACACTCTATACCAGGGATGGCGAACCAGTGGCACGCGTGCCATTGATAGCACGTGACAGAATGTTTTGGGCACGCCAGCGATCAAAATGGTTTGCATTTTATTTCAAAATAACAAAGTTCACTATGAAGTATTACGAAAAAATGCGAGCGATCGGTCAGGGGTGGTGGCCACTCGTTTGTTACTATTTATTGTCTTTCCTGTTTGCCAGTGGATACAAATAATTGCTTCGGATGCAAAGTTTGTTCACGCATGTAACATAAATAATTTCATTGACACAACTTTAAAATAAAGTTTATTTGTAATATACACATTTCAACCCGCTTTCACAATTAGAGTTGGAAACAAAAAGAACAAAAATTGCAAGATAATAAGGGTAACAGAGAATTTCAAATCAGCTGAATCTAGAAATATGGCATTATATTAGTAAGGGCGACAAAGTGGTGTGTTTTTTATATTCTGGAATGCAGAACATCGTCTGTAAAGCGGTATTTTGAAATAAATCCCATATACTCTTGTCAAAAAAGTAAACCACAGTAAAAATAACTAATTGCTTATAAATCGTTTGGCAGATGACTCTAATTCAGTTAGCATTCCACACTAAAAATATAACATCTTACGATCCTAATATAAGTTATTTGTCACCTAATCTGTTACACAGAAGTCACACTAATGTTACTTTAATTTGAATTACACGTATAGCTAAAATATTTACAATTATACAGCGCAAAATGTATTTGTAGTAAATAAAGAGTTTTGTGTTGTCAGTATTTAGTTTTTTTATTTCTCCAATAATCACAAGTAAAAATTATTTCATGACACGTCTATACCTCACTAAACACTTGTTTAGAAAAAATGGCACGTGGATCCATAAAGGTTCGCGACTCCTGCTCTATACTGACAATGTTAAATTGAGCATTTTATGTACCTTTTTCTTAGAAACTATTAAATGTTTAAATTTTGTCTATATATTGAATAGACTTTTATATTTATACTGAAGTGACATTTTTGAAATGTATTGTATAGTTTTTTCAAAAACAAATTTATACCTAGCATAGCCATGAATTTTTTGAAAATTGTCACCTTTTGTTACGATATCTGTTTTCTAGATAAATGTTTTAAAAATACTTGAAAAATGTCACTTTAGTATACACAATTGCATATAAGAAACATAGAGTAAATTTACACACAATTTTAAAACTATAAATTTTAGAAAACAGCAATTTTTATACAAAATCTCACCTCATCAAAAAAAAATTATGCACTCTAATTTCTTATGCAAGATTCTTGGTTCCCCTTCAATTACCATTAATCTACTCGATTCCTTTTACATCATTTGGATGAGAAGCGTGGTATGGAGAGTATCTATCCCCTGTTCAGTATCTAAATTGGACCCTTCGATGTCTCATCTAAACTTTTTGTTCAGAGCGATGCTTAGTCCACTCGTCCACTTCCCATACATGCTTATTCACTTTTAAAGATATGAGTGATCATGATGCAAGAGCCAGAGTAAGAAAAGTGAAGAAAATTAGTGCTCCAAAATTAGCGGATCAAATTGCAACAGCAAGTGGAAAGAAAGTACATCCAGGAAACCGTCGTGGCAATTTGATCAGGCGGTTATGAATACAGAGTTTCCAGAAAGAAACCGTTCATCTCATCTGCAAACCGTACATATCTTACTTCCTGCTTCCTGCACACGTTGACAAGGATTTTGAATTTTTGGAAAACAGTTGTATTCACCGATGAGAGCAAATTCAACGCGTGTTTGGAAGTGATGGCCGCCAAAAAGTCTCGAGGAAAATACTGCTAAATGAACCCTCATACTTGACTCCAACTGTGAAAACACGCAGACAGGTAGTGTAATTGTCAGCACAAATGGCGGCAACTGGAGGGCAATTAAAAGTTCATCGATGGCAACATGAATAAAAAAATTTGATACTTTAAAGATTCTGCAAAGCAATTCCACACCCATCGGTCCAAAAAATTGGGACCTGGGAGAGCAAATTTAGTCTTTCAACAAGACAACGATCCGAAGCACACACAGCTAAGATTGTTAAAGAACTGTATTCACCGCCCCAGTCGAGGAACCTTAACTCACCAAACACCCTGGAGCAGTTGATGTGTGCCCTATAAACGTGCTGGGCCAACCCAGCAAGGAAACTCCTGAGGAAGACCATGGAACATGCCTGGGCCCAAATTTCACCTTGAGAAGACGAAGATTCTTGTTAAGTGCTCACGCCAAACCGAATGCGCAGTTACTTCCAAAGGAGGTCCTATTGGAAAACACAATACATTTTTGCTTATTAATTATTGCACCAGGGTTACCAAGTCCTGTATGCAGACTTCTTGAAAGTGGATCAGCAATTTCTGCTATTTGTTTATTTTTTTATATATTTTAAATTGAATATGTTCATAATTTTCTTTTATTAGACATGAATTATTGTTCGAAAGATATCATTGCGCCAAAGTTTTATTTAAAAATATAAGTATCGTGCCAGATCTGTGTGTACTGGGGGGGTATGGACTTTTAGACCTGACCCGTACATCATGTTATTGAATCATTTTCAAACCATTGTGTTTGTTGCCTTGTTCACCCAGTTTATTTTATAATTTATGAAGGATAACCTGTAAGGAAATGACAGATCAAGATTTTTTTAAATGTATTTTATCCAGTACTGGCTACGATTAATACTATTCTCTTTAAATTTAGTGGCCGAGGTAGCTGAGAGGTCATGGTCACGTGCTCGTTGCCGAAGTCATCTAATCGTGGGTTCGTCCTTAGACCAATGGAGACCCGCTGAGGCACGTTAAATCCGTCAAAATCCTCCATTTAACATGATGGGGGTAGTTAAGAGAGTAGGGCGCCCGTTCGTGTGTCCTTTGGTCAGCTTCTAAAATTGCTATAAATAATAACTTTTTGTGTTGTACCGCGACGTTAACTCTACCTCTTTCACCCAAGCAAACTATATTACAAAAAGATACCTATAGTTTGACCGATGAGGTGGACACCGCATTCCACATGCGCATGCCCAACTGGACCTGTAAAACGTCGGGTGAGTGAGTGATTATTAACGTCGCATTGTTCAGCTCCACGAGGGCTTTTGACAACGGACCACGTCATTCTGAACCATGGTCAAGTGACGTGGACGACACCGGTTTGGGCAACCTCTCTCCCAACTACCACACCCCACCAAAGGAAGTGACGCCTATTCCCCGGACAGATTTAAATGGCGACGCACCTCTACACGGTAAAGAGTCTTCTTGTGTGGCCTGAAATCATAACACACCAGCCACCTTGACCACTCGGCTACCGCGACCCTTTTCAAACGTCGGAACAGAAATGTCTATTTCTTTAGCGCAATAATATGTTTAAAAATTATTTTGAAATAGTTTGACTGCTGAAGCTTAAATCGAATCTTTGTTTATGGAAACAAGGACAAGCATCGGAATTTTAAATCACGAGACGTTTCATTGAAGTGAAGTGAATCGAGTGCTAACGAATTTAGATTTACTTTTTGTTACTTGAACGCAGGAACTTACTTGGAAATAATAACAGCCTCTGTTGCTCCATAAAACCAGAACTTATTTATCGTGTTTGATTTATGTTTTCATAACATACTATGAAAATAACTAAATTAAAATTTTGGATTTTTAAACGAGCTTTTATATATAAAAACATCAAGACATTGAACTTCCAATCTCTTTTCAGTACGTTCTGCAAATAGGTACCTAAAATCATTTTGCTTTTAATGCTTAATTCGAAGTTAAAGAGATAATCTAAAATATCGGACCAAGCAACAGTGGTTTTTATTTTGAATTATCCATACAGACAAAAAATACCTTAAATCGAAATGACGCATCTTTATTGTAATATTTTACCCTTTTCTTTTCAGATTTGTCAGAATGTGTGGAATTCGTCGTTGGGATGTATATAAAGATAGACTTTTTTTCTTTTTTTTTAAGATTTTCAAAACCTACCTTTGCAGATGGAAATACTTTCTAGTACATAGATGAAGAAAAAAATAAAATAAATAGTTGTTTCAAATACCATTTACAGTATATTATTTTTAAACAAATCGAAATCATTTTTGTAAAAGGATAACAGGCATTTTTGAGCTTTAACATTTATTACGTTGACACGACATTTTCTGAATTGTTATAAGGGTTTCTTTAGTACTCCATTTTAAAACTTTGGTGGAAACCTGGCCCTGTGCCAATGCTAAAAGATTTAATAAAGTTTTGATTCACGGCAAGGAGAGAGCCAGCTTTATGAAATGGTGCAATATGCATTGTACTATTCATTTATCAACAAACATACTTTCCTTATTATTTAGTAGAAAAAATAAATATTTTGAGCTCCAAAGACCAAAACCGTAAAATAAGTATTTTTTTCTCTACTTTTTAAGGTACATAGATTGTGAAACTATATTTTTTAAACTATTTTTCTCCATTTCATAGAGGCATATATCAGTTCCGATTATCATAATTTTTTTTCACCAAATAACCGTGATCCACCCTTGGCCACGGTAGCTTAGAAGTTGTGGTCCCGAACTCGCTATGGCTAGAGTATCGCAATTCAAGTCCTGGTGCCACTAGAGACCCAGGGCTGCGGTAACCCAGTGGTCAAGGTATCGGATCATGGCAGACATGTCTTAGTTCGAGCCCAGTACCACTAAAGACCCGCCGTGTAGGGGAGCGAAGCACTTTGCATCTGTCGAGAGCTCAAACGTCCTCCCGTTGGTGTGGTAGTTAGGAGAGGGGGTCCTCGTTACTTGAAAGATATTCAAAATGACGAGATGCGTCACCAATAGCCCTCGTGTAGCTAAACAGTGCGACGTTAATATTCACTCACCCTCTCACTCGCCACTAGAGACACCACCCTGTAGAGGGGGCAGTTTCTCGTTAAATCTGTCGATGCTTAAACATCCTCCCATTGGTGTGGTGGGGAAGTACGGTGAGGAATCCAGCTCATTTGGCATCCTCGTCACTTGACCATGGCTCAAAATGACAAAGTCCGTTGCCAATATCCCTCGCGCTGCTTTACAGTGCGACTTAAATTTAACGCTCAATCCCTCACTCCACAAAAGACCAGCCGTGTAGAGATGGCTAATGCACGTTAAGTTCTATCGCTACTCTTAGTGTGTGTGTTGGAGATAAAGTGGAGAGGTGGTGCTAGCTCAGGTATCGTCCTCGTTACTTGACGTTCAAAATGACGAGGTCACTCACCAATAGCCCTCGTGTTGCTTAGTGTGTCATGTTAATATCACTCTCTGCGCTCTCCACCTTACTGTGTGTTCCATAACTGGCTTTTATTTCATTTCGTCAGATTTTCCTTCTGATTTTCATTGTCTACTTTCTTTCTGGGAGGTGCAAAATCCTCATTTCGCTCTCACTCCCAGCAGAACGTTTCACTCGGGTGCTCCCTCCAATCGTGCGTGCATTTCGAACGCGCGAGTATTTTTACCTTTTCGCTCGGAACCAAAATGTCACCGTATTCGAACCGAATCGCTCTTGAGTTTTCTGACAGGTTCGATTGGAAGTAGTAAGATTTATGACACGTCACTCAGGAATAAATATTTACAACCCAATGTTTCAACTGTAATAACTTTTTTCATACTGCCGCGAACTGCCACATGCAACCCAGATGTTTAAAATGCGGTAAAGAGCACGCTACGAGAAACTGCCAAATCAAAGAAAGACAAGAAACCTTTTGTTTTAACTGGAGGGCTACGGTCATTCGGCATGTTATACAAAATGCCCAAAAATCCCACAACCAAAGAAAGGTGCCCCTTCTTTGGGACCCAATAAAAAAGAAAATTTCGCCAGTAAATGGATTAAAGAAGAATTTTCTTTCGCTAACATTGTTAGTGGAGAAATCCTAGTCAAACCCCTACTAATAATGAAAATAAAAATGATAACAGAAAAAAATTCCCCGTGGTTTCCCTTAGCCAAGAAAATGATACCTCTGACTTTAATAAGTTCTGGGAAATTTTAATGTCATTTCACACAAACCCTAGTAAAGAAAAATCCTAAAATTCTTGATCTTCTCTCTAAATTTAAAATGCAAATTCGGAAAGAAAAACCTGCCTACTAGCAGAAGCTCTCATGGATAAAAATTTAATCTCATATATTATTTTAACCTTTAAATTCCTCCTAATTATTTTCTCTTTATAATAGTTGTCTTTAAAATAATAAACTAAATTAGAATAATTCTTCCGAAGTCAAAGTTTGTGCAGTTTAAAAGCTCACTTCCAACCTCCAATCAAGCCCACCTCCACAGCACTCTCATTGGTTCTCCACCCTGAAGTCACGCCCTCCTCTCCCAACCAAAGCTGCAACACCATGAACATCGAATAACCAGATAGAGGGTTGATGACTGCTGACGCAGTCTAGGTACCTCTTCACAAAATCATCCGTCAAATAAATATTTACCACCTGAACGCATCACTCGCGTGGAAAAAAAGAATTAAATGATCCGAAAGTTATGCGATACTTAGAGTTTTTATATAGTTACTTCCCCCCAAATGTATAAAAGCGCTCGAGTTGCTGAATAGTACAACGTTAATATTCACTCACTTTCCCAAGTGTACAATATGAAAAGAGGTTACCATGTCCCTTTTGAAATGGTAACCCCAAGAACTATCAAAAAAATTATTTAAAAATATCTTAAAAAACTCAAAGGTATTGACTACATTCGAACTGTGTTTTTGAAAAAGCGTATGAAATGAATATTTTTAATTTATATTAGTGTAGAATATACACGCATAAATTGTTTTAAGAATATTATTACAATAAATAGTTATTTAAAAGGCATTTTTTTGGCAGAAAAGGAAGAAATATAATTTCAAAACGTTCTCCGTTTATGAAAAATCCTTCTATAATAATGAAATGAGAGATGCTTGTGACATCACACATAGTAGGGATAGAAAACCTGCTTGAATTCAAGTTAGATCAGTTTACTCGCCTACTCCATTTTGGTGCTTGCGCCTGTGCGATTTGCTGCTTTCCACATTTTTATTATAGATTTTCAATTTATATTTTTGAAGGTTCTGAATAAGAGATCTTAAAATGGTCTACACATGCGTTGTACCGAAATGCAATAACAATTATAAAGTTACTGGAACATTACAAATGTTCGGATTCGCAAAAGAGAAAAAAATGGATTAAAGCTGTATGCAGAAAAGATTTTGCTTCATCAAAGTATTCAAAAGATAAGTTATTTAACTTTATTCTATTTATGGATATTGTAATAATATCTTAATTTTAAAAGTCTGCTAATAACTTTAATAGGTTGTTCGATAAGACATTTGAAAATGTACTCACTTCTTTTTCTTCATGTGAGTCTCTTAAATAAACATTTTGGTAATTCATTTTTATTTATCTAAAATGAGAAAAGCGTTTTTTTTTACCAAATAAATATTTTGCAGCCCTAATAAAATTTGTGTTTAAAAATGAAACCAAACAAGCATTGTTAATGAGACAAAAACTGTCTAGTGTTACTGCTATAGCAAACATACGTTTTCATGGAATCAACGGAAGTATCTTAAGTATTAATTGCGTGTTAGAAAAAGAAAGCTCATTATGATACAGAGCTCGTAGTAAATGTAAATATGGACATTTTATTGATTATTTTGTATATTAATATGATGTGAGATACAAAATGCATAACACATTCACAACAAAAAAATCTATCTGATTTCTGAACTATTAGGATGACTTTAAAAGTAAGAAAAAATAATGCTGTACAAGTAAGCTGAAAATAGATAAACATGATTCACAGCGTTAACCTAAAGTACGATTGCTACGACAGCAAATGTCGAAGAAGACACTGCATTTAGATGTAGTGATTTCTATGCCCTTGACGACGACGACACTGACAGTTTATTTTCTAGAATTGTTTGAGTTAATATAGACTATTCTCGACAAGAAGTTCATCGTATCGAGTTTGTTTTGATGACAACAATTTTCTGGAAAAAGAAACAAAAATTTCATTAAATCAGAGAGGAAAAAAACCAAAATTTTGTTCGAATTTTGTATAAAAGCCTTGTCAAAATTTTTTTGTTGTTGTATCAAAATTATTTCGGTATTTCCAACAAAAGTTCCATTCAAAACTACAATAAATCAAATTATCCGAGCAATTTTTGTTAGTTCTAGCAAATCTTTTCTGTCGATGCAAAACAATATGTATATATTTTTAATTTTAGATTTGTGAATTACACTTTGCTGATGATTCAATACGAAGAAACTCAAAAGCTTATGACGAGAAAACTGGAGAGAAGATATGTGTACCCTTAAAGCGTCTCAGATTACAAAATTTTGTTGTGCCAATAATTTTTAAAAGTTTTCCCAAATACCTGTCCAACTCTACAAATCCCGCTCGTGAATGTCCTGAGCATAGACAGCAAAGACTAGAAAATGAACACTTTCAACGCTCAATCCAAGAAAACATTCATTCCCAATGAAGAATTCGAAGTAAATAAATCATTTACGTCTTTTCCAGAATTAGTAGAGGGGTTAAATGCAGAAAAGCTTCAGGACATATAGACTATTGTTTGTATAAAAAATCTAAGGATAAATTATGCTAGACACAATATCTCCTGTTACCAGTGATTATAAGTAAAGAATTAGATTTGTGTCAATACACATAGGTCAAAAAGATCTTGGAAAAGGGGTAAAAACGTCCTGAAAAGTTAAAAAATGCTATTGTTGAAAAAGGAAAAATACATGAACTGGTTTTGGATAGAAAATGAAAAGTTTTCATGTTTTTTCCTACAACTTTTGGGTTTTTTTATTTTTAAAATCTTTTTGAAAGTACGTTTTCAAATTTAGATTGAAAATTAAAAAAACCCCCAAGGGGAAAACCTTTTTAAAACCCCGTGGCATTTTTTCAGATATTCCCTTGAAATGAGGGGGGGGTTGTAAATTAAACCCATATCCTAAAAAATTTTTAAAAAATTAGGATACCCCAATTTTCCCCCAAACCAGAACTTTTGCAAAAAAATTTTTTTTCACCTTTTAAAAATTAACCCCTCAAAAAAAGGAACAATAAAAATAAAAATTTTCTAGCTTTAATTTTTGGGTTTAAACATCCTAAAATGTGTTCCCAAAACTCCATTTTTAAAGTTAACGAAATCTTTTTAAAAAACCCTTATTTGGGTTTTTAAAAGGGGGTAATATTCTTGGGATAGCATAGAACAGTAAAACAAGCTGCTACTTTCCAGAATGTTTTCTTTTTGATTAAAAGTTTTTTTTTTCCCTTTTTTTAAAAGGGTAGTTCATAAAATTTCCCGATAAAAAAAAATCGATGGAAAAAAAATTTTTGTTGTTTTTAAAAAAACCATAAAATTTGATGGTTTTGGGATTCAAAGTTATGAAATAATTTATCAATCATTAAAAAAACCTTAATTTTTTCTTTTCCCTTTCCCAAATTAAGATTGTAACCCAATCCTTCTGACCCTTTCCCAACCCTTTAAATTTTTGTTACTGATTCAGTACACTTTTTTTAAATGCATTGAAAATTAGATTAATAAAAAATGCAAAGGGAAAAGTTTTATTTTTTCCCAAATTTTTAAAATAAAAAAATAAATTTATTATTGCAAAATTTTTCTATACTCCTAAACGACCTTGGGGCATGGTTTTAAAATTTTTTTAAAAAAAAGCTTTATGAAAATTTTAAAACTTTATGAATACTCAAAAACCAAAAATTTTGAAAATTTTTTGCTTTAAATATTTAATAAACCTTTTTTATTCAAGGGTTTTAACTATTTGGGGGACCAAACATTTAAAAAAAATTTTAAATTATGAAAAAAACATCTGTTTTTTTTTCTTTTGGTTTTACATGGTGAAAAAAAAAATTGTTAATTTTAAAAAAAAAACCCTTTAAAAAGGGCGAAAATTTTTGATTCCAAAGGAAAAGGTTTCTTTATTTTCCGAACAAAAAAAACACGTAAATTCCTTTCGTAAAATTTTGTATGGTTAGACTGTGAAAGAAAAAGGTTTTACTTTTTCCGGGAAAATTTTTTAAAAACATCTTTTCTTTACTTGAAACGTCAAAATATTCATTTTAAAGAATTAAAATTTTTTAATTTTTTTCCGGAAAAAAAACAGATGCGTTTGGGAAAATCGTTTTGGGGGAAAAATAGGGCATTTCAGGTTTCTCAATATTTTTAAAATCGATTCGACAGGGTTTTTTGAAGTAGAAACTAAACTAAAAACTGGTTTTTTTATTTTCCAAATTTGGTTTTTAAAAATTATGACCAGGTAGGGTTAAAAAACATTAAGTTGGGAAGATTTTGTGAGTGAAAACCTTTTTTGAGTAGTATAAAACCAAAATTTTTAAAATTATACTATCTTTAAAAAGATTTTTTATAAAAAGCTCAGCCATATCAACCTTTTTTAACATATTTAGCTTTAGTTTGTGTGGCGCACTTAAAAATTTAAAAAAGCGACTTTTGTTGGGAAACACTTGTTCTTAATAAAATTCTGAAAAAATTCTAACTATGATTTAATACGTAACTTAGAGATTGATTGAATATTAACGTTGCACTGTTCAGCTACACGAGGGCTTTTAGCGACGGACCACGTAATTTTGAACCATGGTCAAGTGACGCGGACGACACCTAAGCTGGCACCCCCTCCTCTCCTAACTACCACACTACACCAACAGGAGGACGTTTCAGCTCTCGACAGATTTAACGTGCATCTCTGCCCTACACGGCGGGTCTTTAGTGGTACTGGGCTCGAACTCGTGACAAGGCAAGCCACGATCCGATACCTATACTACTCGGCTACCGCGGCCACAATACGTAACTCAGACAGAGTAAGTTTATTGTGCCCTTCCCCAGATGTTGTTACAGCAGTACTCTACAACTAGTTCAGAGACTTCTTTCTAATGATTATGAAAATATGTTCCTTAAACAAAATAATCAACGTCAAATTTCCTCAGAAATATCGATTAGCTTGATAAATTCAAATGAATTATTTTTAACCCTTTTAACAATTATCATGCTTCTGAACTAGTTTTAAATTATATCATCCACACTTCTACACAAATGCATTATTACATAACTACTATGGGGGGGATGATATTAAAAAAGTTGAAACAAAAAAAAATTATATACATAGTTTATTAGATGAATAAATTACATTATTTTTGTGTACGTGGATGAATGAGTGATTTTAGGGTTTATTGGCGCAAGAGCCGATTTCGGCTATACTGCGCCAAACATTTGTTTTATCTTTATATATAAAAATCTTCCGTGCGTGTGTATGTGACTGAACTCCTCCTAAACGGCTGGACCGATTTTGATGCAATTTTTTTGTGTGGGTGCAAGTGGATTCGAGAAGGGTTTAGATTCACAATTCGATCCAATATCGCAATTAGTTAAAAAGATATTAATTAAAATATTAAAAACATTCAACTTAATATTCATCTGCATTGTTGTAACAACGTTATTGTTATAAAAATGACGTAAGTTGGCGTCGAAAATCGATTTTCAGCCAAACTGGCCAAACCGGGTCTGTATTGTTACAAAAATGCAGAGGAATCATGCTTTTTAGCGTTTTTAATTAATATCTTTTCAAATAATCTCTCTTCATATATGTAATTCTTCTGTGCGTGTGAATCTTTATATATGTGACTGAACTCCTCCTAAGCGGCTGGACCGATTTTGAAGTCATTTTTTGTGAGGGTTCAAGTGGATTAGGGGTTTTAGATTCAAATTTTCGGTCCGATATAGCAATTAGTTAAAAGATAAATTTAAACCAGTTTTTTTTTTGGGTCCAACTTTTTTTACGCATTGTTGAAACCTTTTTTTTTTAAAAATCGTTTGGGCAAAAATGTTTTAAAAATGAAATTTCTGCTTGCTCTATGGTTATTAATTAACTTATTTAAAAGTAAATGATTTTGACAGTGATTAATTTAAAGTATATTCTAAAACTAAATTTCTTTTTAAAAATTTTAAAATTAAAAAAAAGAAAAACTTTTTTAGCTTTGGTACACACATCTTTTTAATTTTTCCCAAAAAGTTTCCCAAGAATTTAAAAAAAATTTTGTAAGACTTAAAAAAAAATTTTGGAATTTGTAATTAAAAATTTTTTTTCCTTTTGAAAGTTTTTTTAAGTTTATTTTTTCCGTCTTAAGCCGAAAAAATAAAACAAAAAAAAAAAAAATGGAAAATCGCCAAAAGGAAAGCTACCCGAACATACGATTTTGAGCGCTTTAAATGAAAAAAACAACCCTAAAGCAGATAAAAGATTTGAATGTTTTTTTTTTTTTATAAGAGGTAAATAAAATTTTCCCCCAGTTTTTTAAATTTTATTAGTTTAAATTTTTAAGAAAGTATTCATTTGTGTTTCTGTATAAAATAATTAATACGATCTTAGTTTTTAATACACGAACGATATTTTTTTTAAAAAAAAAAAACGAAAACCAAAAAAGGAAATGCGCCCTTTTTTTTATTAAATGTATTTTTTTTTTTAAATTTTTTATACAAGGAATGTAAAAAAATTTTTTGGGCCCCCCGTATTTTTTTTTCACAAGATATATTTAATAAAAAAAACATCCCAAATGAAAAAGTTTTTCAAGTTTAACGGCACAGATTCATTTTTTAACAAAAACGATATAAATTAAAATTTTTTTTAAAAAACTTATTTTGGGTTTTTTATTATTTTTATTAAATTATTTATTTAAAAATAAACGTACGTCTGTTTTTGAGAACAAAACCGATTATTTTAAAATTTTTTAATCAAAAATAGAAATTTGAAAAAAAGATTTTACCCCCTCGGTGAAAAAGGGGGTTTTGTTTTTGAAAACCCATACAAGCTGGGCGAACGGGGGGAAAAGCCGTCTGAAAAAGAGAAGAAGTGAAAGAAATTTTTTTAAAAAGGGGGTTTTAAAAATGACAAATTTAGAAATCCCCACATATCGCTCAGTAACACACACACACAGAAGTACTGGTGTCCATAGAGAAAGAAAAAATTTCTATAGGGAAAAATTGCCCCACGGAAAACCCTTCAACGCCGAGCAAATGGCGAGAAAATAGACCCCCCCGACGGGACAAAGTTGGGGAAGAAACTTCAAAAAAAGAGTTTTTTAGTGAATTAATAAAAAAATCACAACGCGGGAAAAGTTCTGAATTAAAAGGGGGAAGGGAATCTTCCAAGTGTGCATTGAAAAGCCGTGCAACCCCCCATTAGCAGTATACTATAAAAGAAAAAAGATTTCAAAATTAAACCCCAAAATTGTTTTATGTTTTATTAATCAAGGGTTGCACGTAAAATTCCCTTTTCAGAGATTTTTTCGTTTCAAGATTCCCCAAAAAGCGCCGGGTTCAAAAATATGGCTAAACCCCCTTTTTGAGAACCCCACCTGAAAAAAAAAAAAAATATGTGTCCTTTTGAACATCCCCAGAATAAGATTTGGCAGACCCGGGGTTAAAAATACAAACCGTATTAAAAAGAAGTTTTAAAAAAAAAAATAAAAAATTTTGTTGGGGTTTTCCACCACCACAAGTCTGATAATATAAATTAAAAATATCACTTTCTGTTTTTGTCGGGGTCAAACAGCCGGTATTACTTTCCTTTCCCATTTACGCGTAGACGCTGTTCTTATCTTGTGTGTGCTTTTTGGTTTGGAGGCGTATTTTTATTTTCGGGAATCTTGTTAGGGCGCTTTTTTGCAAGTTTTAAAACCGGGTTAAGGTATGGAATTGGGTTTTTGGGTAGTTTCGAACGGGGTTGTTTCAGCTGGTAAAAGGGGAAAACTTTATACTTGGATGAAAAAATGCTTTTTTGGAGAGATGATGCAAAGGGGGACATAGACTACGATGTGGGGGAGGTATCAGGAATATGTGGTTTAGTTTGGACGCTCAACTCAATAAGATTGGGTAAGATTGGGTTTTTTTTGAAATCAAACCCATTCATTCTTATTTCTATTAGAGGCAGTGGTAGCCTAGTGTTTGTGGTCCCAGATTCATGGCTGGCATGTCATGAGTTCCACTTCTAATCCCACAGTGGACCTGCTGTGTAGAAGGGCTGATGCACGTTAAAACTGTTGACTTCTCCCGTAGGTGTGATGTGGAAGTTAGGAGAATTGTCGTTTTAAAAACGAGGCTTTCCGCCAAAACCCCCGTGTTGTTTTTAATGCGAGAAAAAAATTTTATCCGCTTTAGCTTTGAGCCCTTTGGGGACAATGTATTTAAAATTCAAGAAAATTAAAACCGCGACTTTATGAAGCCCAGGGGTGAGTGGAGTGTGCCACGTTCGCCACGGCCCCAAACCCTGGGAAAAAGGCGACTCAACCTTTCATCTCTTAGGGTTCCCCATAAATGAGTACCAAGCATGTTTGGGAACAGAACACTGGAGGTTTCGAGTCAGACTGACCCATTGACCAAAACATTTGAAGCACCCCAGCGCCTAAGTCAGAAAAGGCACTGTATGGGCCCCCGGGGTTTTTGCCACTGAGTTCAGTTCAGATAATTTTTTCACATTTTCTAGAGAGGGGGGGATTGGGCGATCGGATCAACCCGTACCACCCAAAACGGGGTTTTGAGCAAAGATTAGCAGTTAGAATTATATGCGGGAAAATTCAAGATTGGTGAGACAGTGTGCAGACTGTCTTCTCTGACTTAAAAAGAAAAGAATGACTACAACTTAATGAGAATTCTTTTCTTTTTTTTGTATTTTTAAAATTTTTTAATAAAAATGTTACGATATTATTATTATGTTTGTATCTACGCTTTGTTTTAAATACGTCTTTAAAAGTGTGAGTTTGTTTGGGTTTCTTAATAGCTATGAGTGAGTGTGAGAGTTTGTTTTAGTACATATTCCGAATTTATTATTAAGTAATAAATACAGTAGCCTTTTTTTTATTCACCACACCTACGCCAATGGGTGAACCGCAAAATCTTGAAAAAATTAGAAGTAGCCCAAAGCCTGGAAAAGTATGCCTACCCCTGATCTCGAGTTTATCTCTGTATATATATAAAAAATGTTTTTCGTGATCTGTAATAGGTTTATTTATACATAAGGTTATGCCAAGGGAGCAACTCTTGCACACAAACTGCGTGCTTGGGATTTAGCACGTTGGCCATCTTAAAAAAACACGTTTCCCTTGGTATCATTTAATGAGTGTTTTTGGCATCAAAAACCAGGATTTTAATTAGCACTTTCTTCAATTCATATTTTAGTCTCAATCCTTCATGTCGGGGGAAAAAGGGTATCAAATTCTGTCTTTATCAAATTCTGTCTTTTTTTTTAAAGGCTTAAGTGCACAAAATCGGCCACTGTTCAGTGTTGCCAGATCGTGCGATTTTTCGCGAATTTTGCTACTTTTTTTTTATCCTATTGCTACGCGAATTTTATGCTACTTCACTTGAAGATCCCGCTACTTTTTGCTACTTTCAACCATATATAAAAGTATTGGAACAAGTTTCGAAAAAATCGCAAAGAAAAAAAAGTGACTTTAGTACCCAAAGAAAACATGAAGTTGCAGTATGTTTCACCACTCCGACAAGACACAAAACTCTGTAATCCCCCCCTACCGCCACCACCACGATTCGGAGCCTATCTAAGAGGTACTCCCCTCTCCCGCTACTCCTGTTCACTGCAAGTAGTAGAAAAAAAGAAATAGGGACTCTTTCTAATCCCGATAGAAGCATGAAAATGAAACATGTAATATTCTTAAGAAATAGGCTGAGAGAATTTCTACATAAATATTACACTGGAGAAGTAATTATGTGAAAGAACAAATTCTTATAGAACTAAGTAAATTGTATAATTATCATCAACGGTACTGCATTGAATTAATGAATAAAAAACCTATTTTTGTAATTGACTTACGTTGCAGCACTGGACTTATAAAAAATTGCACACAATGACAAAAGTAAGCACTTGTCATCTAGATAGATTATGTGATAAAAATCTGATTAAATCCCTTTTGAAAGGTTTTGATCTAGATTCAGTGGCGTAACGTACACCCTCGCATTGCGGGGGGCCCAGGGATTCTAGGGGGCCCAAAGCCTGACTGACGCCACGTACGTATTAGGGCTTGGGGTCCAAAAGCTGACTTCGCAAGGGGCCCTAATACTCTCCCTTACGCCACTGCCTAGATTCCTCTCTTTCCAATCAACTACTTGTCTTACTATCCCTTTACTTAAATTAATACAAGGATAGAATTAAATATTGTTAAATTACAGCTGCCAATTTTAGCAGAATTTGAGTGGATTAATTTATTCTTTCAGAGTGATCATGATGCTCATTGCAAATTACTGAAAGCATTAAAAGATTGCATTACTCTTTTAAGAAGAAGAATTTGCCCTAAATGTGAATCTAGAAGTTGACATGAGTTTAAAAAGCATTTATTTGCCTATTGAAGAATTTGATGCATGTCTTTTTGAATAAACTGATAAGCAAAAGTAAAATAATTTCTACAGAATCTACTATTTTTTTAAATTCAAATCGTCCTTTTTTTTTATCTGCCTTTAGAATTAGCAGAGCAATCTAAATTATATATTCTGGAGAATCAATGGAGACAAATTTTCAACATACAGTTGTGTGAAGGATGTTTTTCTATCTGAATCTGAACTTTTAAATGATGGAGAATTATTTTGGTGACACATTTTTAATATAAATACGCAGTTGGAAATCCATTTTTAAGATATTTAGCTATATTTGCTTTAAAGCCTTACAGCCTACCCATGCCACTGTAGAAAGGGCATTTCCCAGAGTGACGTCAAAAAAGACAAAATTAAGGAATAGAATGTGCCTTGAACTGTTTGAGTCAATCCTCAGAATCAAAATGACTTTGGAAGAATGAGGGACTTGCTGCGTTGTGATTTCCTTCCATCGCCACAAATGCTTGAATATAATTCAGAAATTTATAAAAAAGACAGCAGATCACGTTACTTAGCAGGAAGAATTTGAAAGTATTTTAAATGAATTAAAGCATTTTAACGTATTTTTTAAAAAATAGTTTTACAAAATTAAAAAATTATATTTATGAATTATATACAAGTGAAAATCGATTCGCTACTTTTTTCCCTCTTCGTCCTACTTTGCTGCGTAAGTTTCTGGCAACTCTGCCACTGCTATGCGCGACTTACTTTTTACGCTTTCCAGAAGATTTCTAAGCGCGCCACTTGTGGTAACTGAGCCGATTTCGAAGTTGTGAGGGAGAGATCGTATCGGTGCATTTTTGCGTATGCCCAGTACGTTTTTTGAGATTGAGAATAATTTTGCAGAATTTAGATATGTGTGATTACAAGAAATATTTTATTTATCTCCCCCTTTTTAAAAATGTTTTTCATAATGCTGTAATAAATTTATTTATACATAAGGTATAGTTTGTAAAAATGGGTTGTAAAAAGTTGAATATAACTGAAGAGGAGCGCCAAGAATGAGTTTTGCGAAGAAAAAGGTGTATGAAAAACAGAAATTTTTAAAGAAAAGATTACTTTTAAAAATTAGAACTATATAATACATGTAAAGTACGGTCTTACAATTTGAGCAATGAGTATGAACAGTTGTATAATTGGTACAATTGGGGTTTGTTCACTGTTAGGTAGGCAGAGGATACCCCCACCTTTGTTACATTAAATTATTTAATTAATAACTCATATATCAATAACAATTTAACAGTGTAATATAACACAATTTAATAATATAATATAACAATATATCAATAACATTTAATTAATAACTCAAAAATAATAACGATTTTTACTGCCCATTTTTTAATAAAATTACAAACTGAATAATTCTAAAACATGTGTAAAAAATTCAAATTTAATAAGTTAGGCTCCTCTTGCCGTAATGCGCAATCGGTATCACTTATCCCTCAATAAAACTAAGTTTGAACATGGAAAACCACACACGAGGCAACCCTTGCCGAAACTCATATGAAAGAAGGATTTAATGCAACAACCGTTCTTCTAAGAAATCACAAAGTTCATCTAACGGATTTAAATCGAGTGATTTGTGACAGGCTCATCGAAAACTCCTTTTGGGTTTCTTTGGGGCCAGAATGGCAATTCTTTCCAACCCACTCGAGAAGAGAAACGTGAAATATTCAAATTAGGAATAGTAGAAGTTTTGTGTTTCCAGTGTGGCTTTGGGAAGTGAATATACGAGGTCTATGTGTACAAGTTTTAAGCTAAAGTGAGAGGAAATCCCCCATACAAGATTTAATCTATCCGTGCCAGTGTGTTCAAGTTAAAGATGGATACCATTCTACAAGGATAACCGCCACGTCAGGTAGGATTCAAGCGAATTGCTGCTTACCCAAGTTAGAGCGGTAAGACCATTTAATTAAACTACTAGGAACTGTGTATTTGTTGAGATTAGGATGAGTCGGTAAAGTTAGATATAGTGGTCAGTTACGCGATTATTTGGTAATATGTATTGTGTGTCTCCTCACCCCAGATTCACTTGGTTTGAATATTAAATATATTATTGTATATTGTTTAAGTTAAGATCTTAATAAAGAAATATTAAGATTATGGCAACGTCTGGTTCTTCATTCACTCCCACATCTCTAGGCCGCGAGGATAATGTAGAAGTAGGGCAACCCCCACGGGCACTTGCCTTACAATTTGAGATGGCCATACTTTATTTGCTTAATATCCTGATCAAGAGTGTATCTGCCGTATCATTCAGGGAACCTATTTTTATCTTCGACTTCTTTTAAATATATTAACAAAACGTTGATAATAAACTCTTAAAATACTCGGAATCCCTTCTCTCGTTCACTTGCTGCTGGAATTGAGTGTAGAGAGCTAGATATTCCTCGATGTGGACGGGCGTTATGGTGCATTCACAGTGCCCTCCATTGAAGATCATGATTCCACTTTCACTCTCAACAATGCTGGATTCGTGGAAATTCCTACTTCAAAATGAGGACACGAAGTGAATTACTTCCAAAAATAAGCCTAAACTCCTCCAGCACAGACTGATGTTCATCAGCATATATCCATAACAATTTAACAATATATTAATAACATTTAATTAAAAACTGATATATAATAACGATTTTTAAAGTTCACTTATTAATAAATTACAAACTGAATAATTCTAAAACATGTGTAAAAAAATTCGAATTTTTAATAAGTGCGCGCAATCGGCATCACTTATCCTTTAATAAAATTAAGTTGTCGGTCGTTGAACCTACATGGAACACTTGCCGAAACTCATATGAGAGAAGGATATCGATATGCTCTTAAATCCAGTGCTTCTCAAACTTTCAATACTGACGACCCACTTTTCAATCATAATTTTTATCGCACCCCCTTATACAATAATAATGCACTTTGACGCTAAAGCTACAAAACGATCTTAATTATACACCGTACAAATTAATAAGATAAGTATATTAAATTTATATATGTAACTTTTAAGTAATATATATTTTATTTTTTTTCTCAAATTTTTAAATTGGAACATATTGTAAAATGCTGTGGCTGCTTTCAAGACAAAATATAGATCTCAGCTAAGTATAGAAAATGTACTCAGAGGTCAATTTCTAATCGTAAACCTCCCTTTTAAAAATTTCCCCCGACAAGCCAAAGGAAGTCGCTAATACTTATTGAACTTGTTTTTAATTTAGTATTAATAAATTAGTTATAAAAATACCTCAGCAAGAACTGATACATTAAAATTATACCGTTCGAAGAACCCGCTCTTCGAACGAGTTCACTTTTAAAACTAAAACATTCTTGATAAATAGCTGAATTGTCAGGAGAGTAAACCCAAAATGCAAGCGACAATGTGTACGAAATGTAAATGATATTTTAAAATGAATGCTCATATTATAAATCTATTTTAAGCGAACTGTGTGTAATGTTAAGCCTCACAGAATGAGCAGACATTTAGAATTAATGTAAGTTAAATAATGAATAATAATATAAAATCTGATGAAGAATAATTGTGTTTACTTTTAATATTTAAAGCGAGAGACTTCAAAATGTTTTATCCTAGGCAAACACACACTCGATACTAGCGTTATTGAACACGTGGGTGACTGAGTCACCCTAATCTTTTTTTAATAATTATTTTATTGTACACGATGGCTAAATCGTGATTCCAGTGAATAATTTAATTCAAGAGAAAGTAAACTACCCAATTTTCAAGAACTTTTCAATTTTTCTTTTGGTAACAAATAAGTAGTTTTAAGCAGAATTAACGATTTTGTGATTCAGGTGTCCAAAACTACTTCAAGTTAAATTAATATCTATTAGTTTTTTTCATTATGCTTTATATGTTTGAGAATACTCATAAAAATAAGTCTTGGCCAAGTAATTCTTCAAAGTGCTCTACGTGGTTTTCCGAATATCATAAAACTTTTGCATGGAAAAAAGCGCAACAAGAAATATACATTACTTACAACTTCCCTAAATGAGAAATAAACACATAAGAGAGGGGTCATAACTAACTGTACCAATAACTTAGAAGGTCAAACAGATTATCAGCAAAAACAGATTACAGCTATAATGTGCAGTATTTCAAAAATAATCACAGTGATGAATTTTTTTATGTTCCTAAATTTTTTCGACTCTGGGGCTGGGATTTGTTTTTTCTCTGAAAGAGTAGTAAAAATCACTCATCTTGAGATTACAGCAAATCAAATAAAAGTTTTTTTTATTTGATTTTTTGGATCAAAGATAGCTTTATTTTTGAGAGAGATGACTTATATCGCCTATAAATTATATCAGAGTAAAAGTGCATTTTTTATTATGTCTGAAAGTATTTTGTTTTAATTCATTCCAGAGAGTAAATTAATTATTTTTTAAATTTTTTATTTTCGATATGCTTGCGCCCCCCTCGTAAGGGTATCGCTCCCTCCAGGGGGCGCGCCCCACAGTTTGAGAAACACTGCTTCAATCTAATTTAAATTGGATCTTTGTATTCAGTTTAATGGAACATATCTAATTGGTCTTCCTGCATACACATTGTAAAGATATCTTCAGACCATGGTAACCGAAATACTACTTCCACTTGCCAAGAATGGGAATCTGTTTCTTTGAGCAAAAAGAACTAAAAGGGGTCATCGAGAATTGTAACACGTGAAGTACATAAAACAAACCTTTTTGAAACTGAATTTTCATACACTGTCAAAAAAAAATACATGCACCCAGGAGGGAACGAGCTACTATCACGAAACTTGACTTGTATACAGTGTATGAAGAGATAAACAGTCGACCATCCGGTATAGTGGCTAGAGACTCAGCCTGCCGTGCCGTAGGGCTTGGGTTCGAATTCCAGAGAAAGGATGGATGTTTGTAAATGTATAGTGCCTTTGCGGCATGGGGGTACTTTAAATAGCCATCGAGAAGCAAGTCCTCTCGTGAGGTTGGAGGAAGGGGAAGAGGTGTGAGGCTTCTGCCCCCCCAGGGTGTTCTACATCTACATTGGGGTAGAACCGAGCTAAGAAAATCGTACTATCATCTGTTTGGTGCTTAAGGCTACGGCCAACGACAGGTGCACATCTAGCCCCTTGCCATGATGAATTTTGTGGGCCTGGATCTGACGCAGTGGAGATCAGGTGGCATAAGAAATAACAACAACAGAGATAAAGTAATGATTTCGAATTCAGAAGAACAGGTTATTTTATTTAAAAGATATGGCTTTAAAAATTTACAAATCAGTAAATAGTAAATCCATCTGTGGTAGCTATATAAGCTGAAATACGGAGTAGCATTGAGTTAATAATGTTACCTTCCTCCTGTGGGGAATAATGCCATAATCTTTGCAACACGGCAGTTATTTCAAGAGTATTGCGGAACGACCGCAGTTGCCTTCCAAGCAGGGCAGATCCTAGCAGGGCCTATAATTCTTTCGAGTAAGCAAAATTTTTTGTCAATTTCTCAAAATAAAATTTATAATAAGTTAAATAAATATGTTGAATTTTAAATAGTTATTGAAAAATCAAAATAAGTCCCGATTTCCCGATAGCATAACATAGTTCGAGAAAAATAAGAATGGATTTCAAATTCTGAGGAACATTCCTTCTCATCAGGGGTGTAGCCAGCCTTATCAGGAGGGCAGTATCAATGTTACAGCCCCCAGCTACAGGGGCCCGGATGTGTGTAAGCAAAAAGTCGTAAAAGGTTATTAATGGTCATATTAAGAGTTCCTTTCTACGTTTATAAAATAGTATGTCACTGGATTCAAACGATATAAATTTTCCGTGTGAATTCTGAATCTCAGGACCCACTATAAAAAAGTTTAAAAGCTGGTAAAATAACTCAAAATAATGAGAAAACAAGGAATGGTATGCGGTCAGAAAGCAGAAAAAACTTTTCATTCAAAGCGGTTCGACAAAAAGATCGTTTGAAGTGAAATACAGATAACACTTGGGATGGGAAAAATCCATTCAGAATGTTATTTTCTTGTAAATGAAAATACCCCCTTCGTTTGTTGATTGATTGACTGTAATAAAAGTCGTACTAAGAAGCTACACGAAGGCTTGGCAGTTGGAATTTTTTTCAGAAGTGGTCTAAAGAAAGAAAATATTAGATTTTATTAATCCCGGTTCTTTTTTATGTTGTTGTTGCTCATGCCACCTGTCTGACATAGGA